>PVKV010016533.1:0-50526 GCA_004027835.1 Alouatta palliata
CCTTCCTTCCTTCCTTCCTTCCTTCCTTCCTTCCTTCCTTCCTTCCTTCCTTCCTTCCTTCCTTCCTTCCTTCCATCTGTAGAGACAAGATTTCATCATGCTGGCTAGGCTGGTGTAAAAATCCTGACTTCAAGTGATCCACCTGCCTCAGCCTCCCAAAGTTCTGAACTACAGGCATGAGCCACTGCACCCAGCCCTCAGCACTTAAATATGATAGTGGGTAAAAGCTAAATAAAGCTCAAAGCTTCCATTGTGGTATTTCTGTACCATCTTCCATAAAAAGAAGACAAAACAAGATTTACTTCAGGTCAACCATTTGAAGACTAGCTTGTGAATCTAAAGAAGGAAATCATATTTAAATTTGGAAACAACCTTTGATGATCAGGCCGAACTCTCCAAAACAGCATCTGGAGGAAGGCAGTTGGAGTTCTAAATCACAGCCTTAAGTAGAATGTCCGAGACATTTTTTGAGTTTGGGTTTAGAGACCTAGTTCTAGTAAATCCTTCCTCCAACCTCCTTCCACAGACACAGACTTTGGTAGAAGGAAAAATATAAATGATCTGGGACTCACGGTTATACATTGCAGACCTCCAGGGTTGCCACATTTGGCAAGCTGGCAGTTTCCTTTCGGCTGCAGAGATGAAGGTTTGCAGCAGCAACAGCAGCGGGTATCCAGGAACACAGCCAAGAACAATCCAGATAACAAGCATTATATTGCCCTTACTTGTGTCTTAATTAAAAGGGATGCTATTTACGAAGTGCTGCAGTTGTATGAGGGACTCAGGGAAGCTGACATCTGTTGTCTTAATTATTTCATATCTTCTTCTTGACCAATTGTATACTAACAAACATAGTATGCAATTGGTCAAGTATATATGGAGTGACCATAGAACTTTTAGACCAATAGAGGACCTCTGTGAGAGTGAAAAGGGACATTCTTAATAATTATACTGGGATAAGAGGCATAAGAAGATCTGTCTTAAGCAGGTTGGAGCATATGAAATCTTAAAAACAGCCTGTTCCCTAATGCCATGACATTTCATTAAATGCTGGAAAATAAATAACAGGCATTTTAAAAGGACTTTTAAACTGTTTGTTTATTTCCCACTCTAGACTTTTATATTTTGCCTGCCCTCACTACCTCCCTCCCTCCCTCCCTCCGTCCCTCCCTTCCTTCCTTCCTCCCTCTCTCCCTTCCTTCCTTTTTTCCTTTCTTCCTCCCTCCCTCCCTCCCTCCCTTCCTTCCCCCTCCCTCCCTCCCTTCTTTCCTTCCTTCCTTCCTTCCTCCCTCCCTCCCTCCCTGCCTTCCTTCCTTTTTTCCTTTCTTCCTCCCTCCCTCCCTCCCTCCCTTTCCTTCCTTCCTTCCTTCCTTTCTTCCTCTCTCCCTCCCTTCCTTTCTTCCTCCCTCCTTTCCTTCCTTCCTTCCTAATAATCTCATTCCCATCTATCTCATAGGTATGGAGTAAAGATTTGTGATAATAGCAGCAATTAGTAGAATAAAACCAATAATTGTTCTCATTCCTTTATGGTTTAGCATAAATAAGTCTAAGTGCTAAGTAAGTACTTTGCATATATTACCTCATTCAGTCGTTACAAAAATGTTGTGGAATAAATAGCATTTGTTTATAGGTTTATTGGTTTAAAAAATCAATCTCAATAGGGTTAATCTAGATTTTCTACATTCATCCAGAAATTAAGTGGTAGAGGTAGAAGTCAAATCTAACTTTTTCCAGATTCCAAAGCTCATATCCTAGAAAGGACTTAAAAGAATTATATGGATTATTACTAATGTGATTTCCTTTTTATATTTGTCATTTTGCCACATGGACCCGATGTTTCTTTCATGGCTAACCAAAACGTGTGATGACGATGGTTCTTTGGTGTCCCTTGTACCATTTAAAAAGGTACCTAGTTTCTTGCCATATAAATGTAACTCCTCCACTATTGTGAGGGAGGCATTTTCTGTTAAATTATAGTTAAATAAACAGAAACTAAGACAGGTTGTAATATGCCTAAATGCTCAAGCTCTAGAAGTAGTGGGGATGTATGAGAACCAAAGGTGAGTTTTTCCATTTTTAGCATAGTATCTTGCATAACATGATAATCCATCAAATGCTAAACTTCGTTATTATTATACTAAAAAATAAATGGATAAAATCAACATGAAGAAAAGAGTTAAATCACATCATATTTACAGTGTTATAAATTAAAAAACATAAGTGTTTAGAAACACAGAGGTACAAATGTTCTTTAGATAGTTGAAAAACTAAGACAAAAACACATGTGTAAGATAGGACAGTCCCATCAATGTAGATTTATTTGTTACCAAATGGAGGGAGAGAGATTTCCATGAGTGAGCTTTGTGTTAAGGAATTCTTACGATTATGGAATTAATGACTGTGAGATAAAGATTAAAAAGTATGTTCAGGCAGGAGGAGAAGCTGACCTTCAGTTCAGTCTCAGTGCAGTCCTCAGCCACCCCTATGGAAATTTTAAACCCCAAATGACCATTTAGAGTTGTTCCAAGATGAGATAAGGAGGCTCACCCACTATACCTCCATGTCTAAGAGTCATTGGAGGCAGGTCACTTCGGGAAGTAAATGTGTCATTGGACTTGCAGTTGGGGAATTAAGTCCATTCTTGAAAAAAGATCTTGACTTCATCTAACAATGTGATTTCTGAAGGTTAAACACTGCAACCTGGCCTCCATTTGTATCAGGATACTATTAACCCCATCTCTAGGAGTGAGTTTCATTCTTCAATGCCCTTTTGGTAGCATCAGACTGATGTAAGGAGCCATTACTGAAATTCTCAGGGTGGTCATGTACCTCGTACTTGTGTATTCTTTATTATTTTGGTAAATGATATGTCTTCCAGCTCTTCTGTGGAACAGAATCATCTGTTGGGGGTCAGGGAGAAGTGGTGGTTCCAGTATTACACAATATATGTTCTTAGTGATGCCTCCTTGTGTCATCCCTTTTATCCTATCTGGAACTATCTGCAATGCAGTTCAGGCATTTCTAGATAAGTATGCGAGCCACCAATTCTACCACGCACTTAGAACTACCCTCGTAGCGTGTTCGTGCTACCCCCTGGGTACTTTGTCAAGACATTATGAAAGAGTCTTCTCAAATTCATGAATTCTCCTTTATTTAATCTTAAATTCTGCACCCTATCTTTTTATAGCACCCTCAGAATCCAAACCCATGTGACCTTTGCCAAGGGCTGTCAGTGGACATTCATTAGATCTGACAGTTTGATGCCTAGACTCTTTCTTCCTTTACAAGGACCAATATGTCCCATCGGAATATGTTGTGACTTAAGCCCTAGTTATTGGCCTGGCATGCAGGAGAGGAGGTAAGGGAAGATCTACTTGGGGACATGTCCTTCTAGGAAGAAGTTTCTTCATCACCTTCCAGCAATAGGACAGCAGGTACTTCTGCAGGATCAGGAGAGTCAGGGGAACACACAGATTTAAAACATTTTCATGCGTCAGCTAAGATGTATCAGAATCTCATTCTATCACAGCCAGAATTCTGGAACGGCTTAAAAGATGTTCCTATCTGGGGGTTTATTTTTGGAGTTGGACTACTCCTACAATTAAGCAATTAACCAAGTCTGCAGCTTTCTCTGCCATACAGCTGCAGGAGATGATATTCTCTCTATGTGTTCCAAAGAGACCCTCTAGTTTTCACATTAAGCTCTTAGTTGCTGATTAAACAGTCTCAGCTTCTTCTTATTTATTTTTTTTTAAGCAAGACTTGGGCTTATCTATACCTTCCCAATTTCATTGTTTTCATAGTGACTTTTTTCCCCATATTTTTTCAAATACCATATCTATTGTATGTGATAATGAACTACTTTCTATTGCCATGCCATTCCACTTCAATACCAACAAAACATTTAATAAATGCACTGCTACTTTTTGTAAAGTCCTGATGTGTGATGGAATCCTCATTGTCGGCAGGGAATAGGTGCTACAGCTCCAAGTCTCATCCCAGGATCAGCTTTTTCAGATCACTCCCAGCACCCATTGTGGATTTCTGTAGAAGCAGACTCTTAGATAGGTGTTAGCATGTAGGAAGATTATTAGGAAGTATTTCTGGGATGAACTGCTTTAGAAGGGAACTGAGAAAGCAGGACTGGGTAAAGGGAAATGTGAATTTATGAAGTAATCTCATTGGAGGTCTCAATTTCTTTTCTTTCTTTTTAATATATATTTTTTATTGCATTTTAGTTTTGGGGTACATGTGAAGAACATGCAAGATTGTTGCATAGGTACACACATGGCAGTGTGATTTGCTGCATTCCTCCCCATCACCTATATCTGGCATTTCTCCCCATGCTATCCCTCCAAATGATGAGTTCGCATCCTTTGTAGGGACATGGATGAACCCGGAAACCATCATTCTCAGCAAATTGACACAAGAACAGAAAATCAAACACCGCATATTCTCACTCATAGGTGGGTGTTGAACAATGAGAACACATGGACACAGGGAGGGGAGCATCTCACACTGGGGTCTGTCGGGGGGAGGTCTCAATTTCTATGGGATTCTGATGCTTTGATGACCCTTCAGAGTTGTTCTGAGTTGGGATTGGGGGAGCTGTTATTTTTATCTTTGCTCCATCAGTCATTAAATATGATATGACCAAGGAAGATGGTGTGATTTTGAGAAAGCTTGTGTTCTCCATCTGAAACAATTTCCACCGGGGGCTGACAAGAGGTAGCTTTCCACTGACAGCACTCCCAGCAGCTGAGGGACAATCTTGTCATTCCTCAAAGAAGGATCTGGGTGGAATATTAATGTTCATTGCCATATCCCAGACGATGTTAAAACTGTGATTCAATGCATTGTTATTTCTAAGACTGTGCAGATGACTAATTTAAAAGGACTCTCCTCCTCAGATTAGAAATGACTAAATGGTAAAAGAGATACCCAATTTTTCCTGTATTTACAATTATTTTAATTTTGTTTTTCTTAGCAGGGTATCTGCTTCATCCCAAATTACATGGAATTTTCAAGGATTTAATAAAACTTGTTATTGTATTGTGATGACATTTTTTGAAACAATTTTATTTTATACTGCTCCTCTTCCACCTATCTCCATAATTCATCAAAAAAGACCATTTAGCCATTAATGGAGGGGTGAATGCACCTACATATTGAATATTCCAATCTGTGCAAATAAGAAAATAATGCTTTTCCTTCTTCCTAGAGGATGAGATGCCTTCTTAAACAGTTAATCTAGAGCCATGTAATTAAATTCTTGTGAACTACTTATATATGAATATATTAGCACATTTAGTCCTTAAAACTTCTTCATGTAACTATTTTATAGATGAGAATTTGCTTCCCAGAGAGGTGACTTTTCCAAAGGGGAAATGAATAGGGATGTGGGGTGATGATGGAGATTTAAAGGGAAAGAAAGTATGTTTAATGTTAACTCCACACGAAGGGTTATAATGCGTGGAAGTTCCATAGCTCCTGAAGTGTCTGCAACAGCATCCGTGGCATTCCCTTTTCACTGAGGAAAAAGACCTGATGGCTCAAAGCCATACAGAGCAAAGATCTGAACCGCATTCTCTCTCAAATTTCAAAATGCAAATTCTTTCCACTCTATAACACTGCTTTTATTTTTAAAATGTTTGTGGAAAATGCTAACTTTCAAGTCCCTGAAGTTTTAATTATAATCATAACAACAATTATAGCTAAAATATGTTGTGTGTTTATTATGGGCCATGAGATGTCTGAGCCTTCCAGAGAGGATGAGTTGGAAGAAGAACCTCTCTCCTTTTGTTTACTGAATCTGGACAAATTAAAAATGTCTTTTCTGGCAGGGCTCAGTGGCTCATACCTGTAATCCCAGCACTTTGGGAGGCTGAGGCTGGCGGATCACTTGAGACCAGGAGTTTGAGATCCACTTGGGCAACATGGCAAAATGCTGTCTCTACTAAAAATACAAAAATTAGCTGGGCGTGGTGGTGCATACCTGCAGTCCCAGCTGGTTAGAAGGCTGAGGCATGAGAATCGCTTGAACCTGGGAGGCAAGGTTGTAGTGACCTGAGATCACGCCACTGAACTCCAGCCTGGGCGAAAGAGTGAGACTCTGCCAAAAAAAAGAAAAAAATCTTTTCTCACAGTAGTTCATGATTATCTGTGGGCCAGATTATATCATGTCATTTCAGCACAGCCTGATAAGTCTAATTTCCAAACCATTAAATTCCTGGCATATAGAGGTGGCCTCAAAACAGAGACTCACTGCGAAGTGGCAACCTGGTAGCAGGAGTTGCTAATTCATTCCCATGGCCCTCTACTTGCCTTTTCTGACTGATAAATATCAGGTGCATCTCCAAAGAATGTTAACTCTTCTTTAATGACCCAGGGACTCTACAGAACATGGCAGGGTTGGTACTGTAAGCAGCTAGAAAAGATAAAAAATGTGCCTTTCTTGCACCTCAATGTTTTATGTAAGCTAGGGGTATACAGGTCCTAGAATACGACAGGTTTCTCCTTAATTTATTATGAGAAAAAGAAAGTTATCTATGTTTTGTTTTCTATATGTCATCATTTTTTAGCTTTTGATTTTGTGGCCCTTTGGGCATTTTAACTTAGCTTTTACTTCATCAATAGTTACCTGGTATGTCCTATATTACACATAACCCTTGTTTCCCATTTATCACATTCACCGATGCCAAGACAGGACCATGTTGTATTCACTGACTTATCTCCAGGGCTGAAAATTTTACCCAGTCAAGCTGAAGTGAATCAACTCATTTCTCAGTTCAAAATTCTTATGTGGCTCCTGAAATCTCACCTTCTAGAATTACCTCTCTCTCCCATATGTATCTGACATTGCTGCAAACCCCTTTGTCTGATACTTAAACTAATAATCCTTATCAGTCAGAAATCAACCAGAGAAGCAAAATCACTACACAAAGACAGACACACACACACACACACACACACACACACACACACACACACACTTATTTGGTACAGAGAATTTGGCTTATGCTATTGTGGATCTGGTTAAATAATCTTTACAAGCAGCTTAAAGTCCACAGGCAAGCAGGCAGGAAGGGAATATGTTGAGCAGGATGAAACCCTTTGAACATAAATTGGACAGCTAACAAATAGGCTGAAATTTGTATCTGTTCTTATTGACACGGGTCTTAGCACATGGGTATCCTGAAGAAACCAGGGTCTCATCATCACGGAGGTAAACACACATAGACAGGAGCCAGAAAAGCTGAAGAGAGTCCGGAGAAGGTAGAACAATTGTAAGCCAAAATACTGCTTCATGCCCGTGAAGTGAGTCAGTAGATCAGCAGCAAAACTGGTGAGAACCTCTGTTGTGAAGCATATTCTAGGAGACGTATTTTGGACTACCCCAGTCGTTCCCTGATAGGACCGTCATATCATGCTACCCCACTTTCCATCAATTTTCAGTGACTGCTTACTTGTTTGTGTAAGAATTCACCTAAATTCCTTATCTTAGTATTATGTGTTTGTTATCAAAGCTCTAAGAACTATAATCTTTATTGTCATCCACTATGTTGCCCACCATTGTCCTGGTGCTTTTGTTTATTCATTGTATGGTTTGACTGAACACTTTCTATATAGCAGGCTTTATTATAGATCAGAAAGCAGGGTGGGGAGAGGGTAGCCCTAAATACATATGCAAGATACCTAATCTCGTGGAGCTTTTATGGAGCAGGTGGTGGTGGTGTCCAGATAATGTCAAAATAACTTAATAATTGAACAAGCATTACTCTTTGCTCCAGTAAAGCAGGGCTAGTTGTAGATTCCAAGATAGGCTGGGATTCCTTACACCTCTGTTATTTGCACAAATGTGAGCCTCTGTCCTGTCCCCTCTGCTCAGGAAGCAATAATGTGGATTCAAGTTACAAAAAATAACTGGGGCATACATTTGGCATTTGAGAAGTGGAAGATAAATGCTTTGCTGGGAGGTGGTCAAAGCTGTTGGTGAAATGGCTACCATCTGTAATTCTTGAGCACCTGGCTGTTGCTCAATTTGTGTGGCAGAACAGCTTATGGTAGTTTGACTAGAAATGTAATTGAGTGTTCCTATTCTGGCAGCATGGACAGGGAGCCTTTCCAATACAAATAGTCGTGCATTTCAAGAACCAATGCCTCTGGTTGCAGAAAGGCAGCACAAGGAAATGTGTCTGGCTAAACTATGTAGGTTGCACTGTTGTCCCTATCATTTAGTGGCTGTGTAACTGAGCAAGGTGCTTCATGTCTCTGAATCTGCCTAGAGAGTTATAAAGTTTATATGAGAAAATACATGTGATTCACATAAAACTATGTTATGTAGTGCATCCTTAGCAAATGGTAGCTTATCTTCACTCTTATAATATATTCAGAAAATACAGATGGAAATTGTTCATAAGTTAGGGAATTTTATTTTCTTCCCTACAAACATTACAAAGAATAAGAGTAGATACAGACAAAGTTTATTTATTTGTGTATTCTTGAAGGTTTGAATTTCTGGGTAAGTTGCACTGAAAAATGTGCTTGGGTTTGAGGATAATCAGGATAACATATTTTTCTCCATACAGTAAAAATGATGGAGATTAAAGGTAGGGGCAACAGAGCTGGAGAGTAGCTGTCTTTCTCAGGTGGTTCCCTCTTGCCTGACTTCTGCAGTAAGTTGTAAAACTCCAGATCCATTTAGACATAGGAGATTTTGAAAAAGCAGCTCACAAGAGGGTTAGAGGTTTACATAAAGCAAATTTAGGTGGGGTCTAGCTCACCTAAATGAGGGTCTTGTGAGAAAAATATGGTAGTGAACTCCAATATACCCAATAATTTCAGTGACATTGACTTAGTTTCACTTCCTGGGAGTGTTTAACTTCAGACCAGGGTGAGAAGGTAAAACCCAGATTCAAATCTGTGATTTCCTGCTGGATTTAAAACCTTCTATTTCCAGAGCCTATAATACACTACTGTAGAAATTTCCACATGACCTGTTGCTTGTCATTGCCTGCCACTCGTTAACTCTTTGCAGTTCCACCTTCAACCCACTGCCCACATACAACCCATTGAGTCTCATCTGAGCTTCTTCGGTCAGCAGTTTCTCCATTGGTCCCAAGTCTTCAGCTTTGAAACTCTCATTACAGTCAACGTTTCCTTATGCTTAGATAGTGGCTCAGTGCGTAATTCTCCTATGGCCTTGAATTGACGCATCCTGGGAAAAATTACTTACCCAGTCCTACCATGGCCATAGTTGAATTCCTGATGGTGGAGTTTCTTCAGTGTAATGATATTGTCTGAACATAGTGCTCTCCTAGAATGCTATACCCTTGACATCCATGTTTCTAATATAATCATTTTCTAAGTACTTCAATTTTTATTAATGTAAAACAAAGACATTTCTCATTAACAAAATATAAAATTCTACATAAACATATCTCAGCTTAGTAGATTCATACTTCCTATTAGATCCTGTATGATTTCCCACTTTGCATGTGGGAGAACAAAATATTCAAAATGCCAGAAGGTATCTTCTGTTCTGAAAAATTACTGCTGAGATTTCAGCACACTGGGAAGACATTTCTGTCTAGCACTAGGACTTTAAAGTCAAGCTTTGAAAATTATGCTACTGCTGATGGCTTCAACCTTCAGGCATGAGACTGGGGAACTTTAACAGAGAAAAGCAAAGGAAGCCTCAACCGTATTAACCTATGCTTTCATGCCCCCTGAAGCAATCTCCAGGCCTGGCTGCCACAGGAATCCCTAGCAACTTTGGCAGATATGAGACAACCTTGTTTTGACACTGGATGGATTATGGAACTGCCTTCCCAGCTCAGAGGAGGCTAAATATTCCAGCTGGCTTGTCCTGGTTTCTGAGTAGCTGTTCTAAGTGGACAGGATTATGGGAAATGTTCCAGAATGGTCATATTGCAAGGCCAGTCTGATGGGAGGAGGCAGTTTTGATATGAATTAGGCTGTCCCAAACTTAGTAATGTATGCACCGTCTTTATGATACTATCTAAATGACATTCCTCCTTACTTTACTGACACCTTATTTAAGTATTTTCATTAAAAGAGTAAACTTCATGTTATCACTGTGAATGGAAAATCAGTATGACCTGTGAGGATGTACTTAATTATTAAAAAACAAATAAACATAATGAAAACAATAACTGTTGCTATTTAAGATTATTGATATAATTAGAATGATCTACCGTATTTGTAACTGTTTTCTGTTCATCATATTTTTTAGTATGTTTCAAGAATAGTTTTATTGAGATGTAATTCATATACTGCACAATTTCAACATGTTAAGAGCTTGCAATTCATTATTCATATTCTTGAAAGAAAAAGCTTAAAAACTGATATTAAACCACTTTCGTTGGACTTATCAGAGAACTGGGGTTGCATGATAAACCACCACCCTGAAATGTACCTAGACAGGCAAATTTTGAGTGATAGCTGAGATCTGCTTACCAGGACCAGAAGATGCTGGAGCCATAGGCTGTTAAAAAACATTAAATAGTAATTTTGAAGAATTGCTAACGTCCAAGTTTGTCCTATTGTAAGAATGAGAAATTTATTGAGGATTACTGTCTTAGGAAGAACACCAGACTTTTCTAAGTTTTGGCAACAGAAACCCAGCCAAGTTCTCACAGTGAAGAAGCCAAACAGAATCCCTTGTAATTCTAGGAAGGGGAGGTGAAGGCCAGTTCTTGGGAATTATCCAGAGTATTGCCCATAACAAATGTCCATTCCCTAGGTTACAAAACGTTACCAAAACCTTATCTCACCTAGACAAACAGCATGTCTCCTACTCCAGATCCCTCGAGACACGCTCTCCCATATAAGGATGAAAACAAAGGTTAAGAAACATGTGGAAAGGTCACAGGCCAGGAATATTCGCTTACTAAAACAGTAAGAACTAATCAAAAGGTTATAGAACCCTTTTTCTCTCCAGCTTACCACCACACCAATAGGACTTCAGGATATTCACAGTAGATGCCAACTGAAAGAGCTTCAAGACACACTCTCTGAGGATAAGCATTTAGGGAAACTTAACATCAAGAAGAAAGACAAAAACAAGAACAATAGAGGAATTAGAAGGCTCTAATACCTCAAATAAAATAAAAATTAAGCGTAGTTCAATTCTTAGCCGTAAATCCTCACACTAACGGCCAATTAACTTTGGTTCCTAATAGCTGGTACATCATGTTTTGCTTTCAATAAAAGGCAAAAGTCATGCCTAATGACAAGAAAAACATATAACATGTGTGAAGTGAAAGCAGTTGTCATTATCAAACTTAGATCTGACACAGATGTTGGAATGATCAGATAGACTATTAAAACAACTCTGATTGGTGTGCTAAGGCTTATTGGTAAAGGTAGACCATATAAAGTAACAGTATGGTAATGTTAGCAAAAATTGAAAATAAGAAATAGTTAAAAGACAATGTTAGAAATTTAAAAAAACATCCACTTTATCTTAAGTGAAGAATTTTTTCAATGGGTTCACTTGTAGACTGAACATCACCGAAGAAAGAGTTAGTAAACTTCAAACAGGCTGGTAGAAACTACCAAACTAAAAGGCAAATAAGAAAGAAGACATAATACAAAACAGAACATTCAAGAACTGTGCAGAAATTTTAAAAGGTATAATATATGTCTAACGGAAACGCCAGAAGAAGATCGTTAACAGAAGTGTTTGAAGTAATAATGACCAAGAATATTTGAAAATGTAAAACACACATTCACACACACACACACACACACACACACACACACACACACACAGAAAGAGAGAGAGAGACAGAGACAGAGAGAGACTGAGGGAGTGGAGAGAATACCATGCAGTGCAGATACCAAAAAGTTTATACCTAGGTATATTATATTCAAATTTCAGAAAAACAAAGGCAGGAAGGTGTGGTGGCTCACGCCTGTAATCCCAGCACTTTGTGAGGCCAAGGTGGGCAGCTCCTTTGAGGTCAGAAGTTCGAGACCAGCCTGGCCAACATGGTGAAACCTTGTCTCTACTAAAAATACAACAATTAGCTGGGTGTGATGGCACACACCTTTAGACCCAGCACTTTGGGAGGCTGAGGGGGGCGGATCACTTGAGTTAGAGACCAGCCTGTCCAACATGATGAAAACTCATCTATACTAAAAAATACAGAAAAAAATTATCTAGGTGTAGTGGCGCATACCTATACTCCCAGCTACTTGGGAGGCTGAGGCAGGAGAATTGCTTGAACTCGGGAGGCAGAAGTTGCAGTAAGCTGAGATAGCACCACTGCACTCCAGCCTGGGTGGCGGCAGAACTCCATCTCAAAGAAAAAAAAACAACAACAACAACAACAACAAAAAGAAAAGGCAAAGAGTAAAACTGAAATAAATCAAGGGGAAAAAAATCAGGGGGAAACCAGGGGTTAGAGTGAAGGGACAACTTACTTGTAGAGGAACAAGAATAAGAATTACAGAGGGGTTCTTGTCACAAATTATGTAAGCAAAAGAGACTTGATTAACATATTTATACTGTTGTTAAAAAAAAGAAAATACCCACCAATCTATAATTTTACATTCAGTAAAATTATTGATGAAAAGTTAATGAGAAATTAAGACTTTTGTGAGTAAACATAAACTTAGAGAATTCGTTGCTGAAAGACCTTCTCTCCAAGAAAGAAGAAAAAGTTCTTTAAGGAGAAAGAAAATTATGTAGGTCAGAAACACAGATCGTATAAAGAAAGAGTATCAGAGAAATAAAAAATAAAGATAGGAGCTAGAGGCAGAGCAAGGTGGCTGAATAGACGCTTTCATTGATCCCCCTCCACTCAGGCACACCAAATTGAACCACTATCCACACATGAAAAGTACCTTCATAAGAACCAAAATCAGGTTTGCAATCACAGCACCTGGCTTTAACATCCTATCACAGAAAGAAACACTGATATGGTAGAAAAGAAAGTTTTCATTTGTGGCCCCCATTCCCCAGAAGCAAGCATGTGGTGTGGAGCGAGAATCTGTGAGCTTCAGAAAGTTGATGCTGATGGTTGGACTTTGTATTGGAACTCAGTGCTGCCTTGTCATAGCGGAAAGCAACCTCAGCAGAACTCAGCTGGCACCCATGGAGAAGCATTTAGACCAGCCCTAGCAGGAGGGAAATCACTCATCTCAATGGCTAGAACGTGAGTTATGGCAAGCCCTGCCACCACAGGCTGAAGTGCCCTGAGGTTCTAAGTAAATTTGAAAGCCAGCCTTGGCCACAAGGACTGCAATTCTTGGGCAAGTTCTGGTGCTGTGCTGGGCTTGAAGCCAATGGACATGGGGGGCATGTGACCCTGTGAGACATCAGTTGTGGTGACCACAGGAGTGCCTGCACCACCCCTTTCCCAACCTTAGGCAGAGCAGCTCACAGATCTGGAAGATATTCCTTCCCTCTGCTTGAGAAAAGGAGAGGAAATAGTAAAGGAAACTTTGTCTTGGAAGTTGAATGCTAGCTTAGCCACAGTAGGATAGGGGACCAGGTAGAGTCAAGAGGACTGCATTCCAGACCCTCGCTCCAGGATGACATTTCTAAAAGCATCCTGGGCCAGAAGGCTACATTAAACAGAAAGATGCAGTCATGGCAGGATTCATCACCTGCTGACTGAAGAGCCCTTGTACCCTGAATAATCAGCAGCAACACCCAGGCAATACATGCTGTGGGCCCTGGGTGAGACTCAGAGACTTTATGGCTTTGGGTGTGATTCAGCAAATTCCACATGGAGTGGTTACAAAGAGAAACTCCTTCGGCTTGAGGAAAGGAGAGGGAAGAGTCAAGGGAACTTTGCCTTACAGCCCAGGTATCAGCTTGGACATATGGGGTAGAGCATCCAGTGAGCTGTTGGGATCCCTACTTCCAGGCTTTGGCTCTTGGATGGCATTTCTGGACTTGCTCTTGGCTGGAAGAAAGCCCATTGGCCTTAAGGGAGAGTCCCATGTCTGGCAGCATTCACCACAAGCTGACTGAAGAGCCCTTGGATGTTGAGTCAACATCAATGGTAACCAGGCAGTACTTTCCATGGGCATGGGGTGGCAATGGCCATGGGGAGAGACTCCTCTGCTTGTGGAAAGGGAGAGAAGAGTGGAAAAGACTGTGTTGTGGCTTCATACCAGTTCAGCAGCAATAGTATAGCGTACTAGGTAAACTCCTAAGATTTCCATCTCTGGGTAGGTAGTGGTTCCAGTATACCATCTATGGACTTAACTGGGGCCAAGGAGAACTCAGCCACATGAAGGGAAGGATAAAATCTGGCTGACTTTGCCACCTGCTGATTGTAAAGCACTAAGATCTTGAGTGAAGATAGGTGGTAGCCAGGAAGTGTTTACTGTGGGCCTTGAGTGAGATCAAGTACTGTGCTGGGTTCAGGTCTGACCAAGCACAGTCCTTATGGTGGTGGCCACAGGTGTGGTTATGTCACTCTTTCCCTATTTCCAGCCATCTCAGGACAGAAAGATATATATATTGTTTAGAAGAAAGTGAAATAAGAGAGCAAATCACTCCATGATATTATACAAGATCACTAAGGTGGTATCTCTACATGTCTGCAAGAGCTGCAGCATCACTGGGCTTGGGGTGCCTCCTAATGCAGATGTGACTTCACAAACCAACAACTGTTAGATTACAACACCCAAGTCCATTAAATACCTGGAAAGCCTTCCCAAGAAGCATGGGTACAAACAAGCTCAGACTGTGAAGACTACCATGCATTACTAACTTTTCAATGCCTGGAACCTTGCCATCATCCACAAGCATCAAGGTCATCCAGGAAAATATGACTTCACCAAATGAACTAAATAAAGGACCAAGGAGCAGTTCTGGAGAGAAAGAGATAGGTACCTTTTCAGAGAATTCAAAGTAGCTGTTTTAAGGAAGCTCAGTGAAATTCAAAACAACACAGAGAAGGAATTCAGAATTTTATCAGACACATTTAACAAAGAGATTAAAATAATTAAAAAGAATCCAGCAAAAATTCCCGAGTTGAAAAATGCAATTGATATATTGAAGAATACATCAGACTCTCTTACCAGCAAAATTGATCGGGCAGAACAAATAATTAGTAAGCTTAAAGACAGGCTATTTAAAACTACACGGTCAAAGGATACAAAAACAAAAATAAAAAGAATTAAGTACACCTACGAGATCTAGGAAATAGCCTTAAAAGGGAAAATTTAAATGTTATTAGCCTTAAAGAGGAGGCAGAGAAAGAGATTGGGGTAGAAAGTTTATTGAGAGAAATAATAACAGATTACTTCTTGAAACTAGAAAATTATATAAATATTCAAGTACAAGAAAGTTATAAAACACCAAGCAGATTTAACTCAAAGAAGACTACCTCAAGACATTTAATAATCAAATTCCCAAAGGTCAAGGATAAAGATAGGATCCTAAAGGTAGAAAGAGAAAAGAAACAAATAAAATACAACAGAGCTCCTGCACATCTGGCAGCAGACTTTTCAGTGGAAACCTTACAGGATGGTAAAGACTAGAATAATACATTTAAACTGCTGAAGGAAAACAAATTATCCAAGAAAAGTATATCCAGTTAAAATATCATTTAAATAAGAAGGAGAAATAAGGGCTTGCCCAAACAACCAAAAGCTAAAGGGATTTCATCAACACCACACCTGTCCTACAAGAAATGTGAAAGGGAGTTCTTCCTATTGAAAGAAAGAGATGTTAGTGAGCAACGAGGAATCATCTAAAGATGCAAAACTCACTTGTAATAGTAAATACAAAGAAAAACACAGAATATTAGAACACTGTAATTGTGATGTGTAAACTACTCATATTTTGATTAGAAAGACTAAAAGATGAACCAATAAAAAGTAACTATAACATATTTTTAAGAACTAGGAAGTACAATAAGATATAAATAGAAACAATGAATGTTGTAAAAGCAGGAGGAAGAAGTTAAAGTGTAGACTTTTTATTATGTTTCTCTTTGCTTGTTTGTTAGTTGTATGTTTGTTTATGCAATCAGTGTTAAGTCATCACTAGTTTCAAGTAAAGAGTTACAGGATATTATTTACAGGTCTCATTGCAACATCAAATCAAAAGACATACAAAAGATATACAAAATATAAAGAAGAAAAAATTAAAACATGCTACCATAGAAAATAACTTTCACTAACAGAAAGGGAGAAAGAAAGAAAAGAAAGAAGACTAGACAACAAAACAACCAGAAAAGAAACAAAATGGCAGGCGTAAGTCCTTACTTATCAATAGCCATACTGCATGTAAACAGAATTACTGTTCAATCAAAAGATATAGAATGGCTGAATGAAAAAAAAAAAAAAAAAAGGAAGATTCAGCATTCTGGTGCCTATGACAAACACCCTTCACTTGTAAAGGCACACATACAGTAAATACAAAGGGATGGTAAAAGATACTCTATGCCATTGAAAACCGAAAAAGGAAGGGTAGCTATACTTATTTCACACAAAATAGATTTTCAGACAGAAACTATAGAAGAGACAAAACCATTTTTTTTCCTCCTAGGCCTCTGGACCTATGATGGGAGGAGCTGCCTTGAAGATCTCCGACATACTCTGGAGATGTATTTCCTGTTGTCTTGGTGTTTAACATTGGCTCCTCATTTCTTGTGTAAATTTCTGTGGCCAGCTTAAATTTCTCCCCAGAAAATAGGATTTTCTTTTCCACTGCATTGTTAGGCTGTGAATTTTTCAAACATTTATGCCTCTGCTTCCTCTTGAATACGTTGTTGCTTAGAAATTTCTTCTGCTACATGCCCTACATGTCTCTCTCAAGTTTAATGTTCCACAGGTTTCTAGGGCAGGAGCAAAATGCCACCAGTCTTTCTGCATAGCAAGAATGATCTTTGCTCCCGTTCCTAACAAGTTCCTCATCTTCATCTGACACAAACTCAGCCTGGACTTTATTGTACATATCACTAACAGCATTTTGGTCAAAGCCATTCATGAAGTCTCTAAAAAGTTCCAAACTTTCCCACATTTTACTATCTTCTTCTGAGCTCTCTGGAGTGTTTCAAGCTCTGCCTGTTGCCCACATTTTTAGGTATCTTTACAGCAGCATTCCACTCTACTGGAACCAACGTACTGTATTCGTTTCTTCTCACATTGCTACAATCACATATACAAGACTGGGTAATTTATAAAGAAAAGAGATTTGATAAACTCATAGGTCCACGTGAGTGGGGAGGCCTCAGAATCATGGCAGAAGGCAAATGAAGGGCAAAGTCACATCTTACGTGGTGGCAGGCAAGAAAAAATGTGCGGGGGAGCTGTCCTTTATAAAACCATCAAATCTCATGAGACTTATTCACTATCCTGAGAACAGCATGGGAAAACCCATCCCCATGATTCATTTATGTCCTACCAGTTGCCTCCCACATGTGGGAAGTACAGGAGCTACAATTCAAGATGAGATTTAGGTGGGGACACAGCCATATCATATCAACTACTAAGATTAAACCAGGAAGAAATCCA
This sequence comes from Alouatta palliata, assembly GCA_004027835.1. Classification (NCBI taxonomy): domain Eukaryota; kingdom Metazoa; phylum Chordata; class Mammalia; order Primates; family Atelidae; genus Alouatta; species Alouatta palliata. The sequence goes on from PVKV010016533.1 coordinate 17,509, forward strand.
AAACCTGAACAGACAAATAACAAGTAATGAAATCAAAGATATCATGAAAAGTTTCACAACAAAGAAAAGTCTGGGATATGATAACTCTACTGCTAAATTTTACCAAACATTTAGAGAAGCAATAACATTCCTATTCAAACTATTTGGAAAAAAACAGAGGAGGAGCAAATACTTCAAAAACTCATTCTACAATACCAGTATTACACTGCAATCCAAACCAGACAAAGACAAATTACAAAAAGAAAACTACAGGCCAATATTTCTGATAAATGTAAAGACAAAAATCTTCAATAACATTAGCAAACTGAAGGCAACAAGACATTAAAAAGATCATTGATTATAACCAAGTGAGATTAATCCCAGGGATGCAAGGATGGTTCAACATACACAAATCAATTAATATGATATACCATATCAATAGAATAAAGGATAAAAACCATGCAATCATTTCAATTAATGCTGAAAATGCATTTAATAAAATTCAGCATTCCTTCATAACAAAACTCCTCAAAAACCTGGGTATAGAAGGAACATACCTAAATATAATAAAAGCCACATATGCCAGACTCACAGCTAGTATGATACTGAATAAGGAAAAACTAAAAGTATTTCCTCAAAGATATGGAACATGACAATAATGTTTACTTTCATTATTGTTATTCAATATAATACTCGGTATCCTATATAGAGAAATTAGACAAGAGAAAAAAATAAAGAGCATCTGAACTGTAAAGGAAGAAGCCAAATCATCCTTTCTGGCAGATGATATGATCTTATATTTGGAAAGACCTAAAGAGTCCACAAAAAACTACTAGAACTTGAATTTGGTAATGTTGCAGGATAAAAACACACACACACCCACACAAAACTCAGCAATATTTCTATATGCCAACAACAAACAATCTGAAAAAGAAATCAATAAATTAATCTAATTTACAATAGTTACAAATAAAATGAAATACATAGGAATTAACCAAGAAGTGACAGATCTCTACAATAAAAACCAAAAAATATTGATACAATAAATAGAAGAGGACTGTATTAGCCCATTCTCATGCTGCAATGAAGAAATTTCCAAGACTGGATAATTTATAGAAGAAAGAGATTTAATTGACTCACAATTCCACAGTGCTGGGGAGGTTTCAGGATACTTGCAATCATGGATGAAAGAGAAGCAAACACATCATTTTTCACATGGTGGGAGAAAAGGAAAGAATGAGCAAAGAGGGAAAAGCCACTTATAAAGCCATCAGATTTCATGAGAACTCACTACCATGAGTACAGCATGGAGGTAACTGTTCCCATGATTTAATTACCTCCCACTGCATCCCTTCCATGACACATGGGGATTATAGGAACTACAATTCATGATGAGATTTGGGTGGGGACACAGCCTAACCATATCAAGGACACACACAAAAAAATAAAAAGGTATGTCATGTTCATGGTTTGGAAGCATCAAGATTGTTAAAATGTTCATACTACCTAAAGCAATCCATAGATTCAATACAATCTCTGTAAATCATAATATCAATGATATTCTTCACAGAAATTGGAAAAACAATTCTAAAATTTGTAAGAAACTACAAAAAATCCACAATAGCCAAAGCCATCCTGAGCAAAAGAAACAAAGCTGGAGAAATTACCTTAGCTGACTTCAAATTATACTATGCAGCTATAGTGACCATAATAGCATAGTGCTAGAATAAAAACAGACATATAAATTAATAGAACAGATTGGAAAATCCAGAAACAAATCCATACATTTACAGTGAGCTCATTTTCAACAAAGCTGCCAAGAACATACATTAGAGGAAGAACAGGCTCTTCAATAAATGGTACTGGGCAAACTGGATATCCATATGCAGAAGAATGAAACTAGACCCTTATTTCTAATTTTATGAAAATGAATTAAAGACATAATATGAGACTTCAGACTATGAAATTACTAAATGAAAACAATGGGGAGAACTCACTATGACACTGGGCTTGGCAAACATTTTTTTGAGTAGTACCTCACAAGCACAGGCAATCAAAGCAAAAATGGACAAATGGAGTACGTCAAGGTAAAAAGCTTAAACAGAGCAAAGAAAACAATCAACAAAGTGTAGAGACAACACACAGAATGAAAGAAAATACCCTAAAAAATACTCTGACAAAGGGTTAGTAATCAGAATATATAAGAAATTCAAATAGCTCTGTAGAAAAAAAGCTAATAATCTAATAAAAAATGAACACAAGATCTGAGTAGACATTTCTCAAAAGAAGATATACAAATGGCAATAAGATATTTCAGAAAGTGCTTAACATCTTTGATCGTCAGAGAAATGAAAATCAAAACTCTAATGAGATATTATCTTATCCCAGTTAAAATGGCTTTTATTCAAAAGACAGGCCATAACAAATGCCGGTGAGTATGTAGAGAAAGAGAACCCTCATACCATGTTGGTGGGAATGTATATAAGCACAGCCACTATGAAGAACAGTATGGTGGTTCCTCAACAAACTAAAAATAGAGCTACCAGTGGGATCCAGCAATCCCACTTCTAGGTATATGCCTGCCAAAAGAGAAACATATATTCAAATATTCAAGAGGTATATGCATTCTTATATTTTATATACATTCTTATATTTATTGCAGCACTACTCATAATAGCCAAGATTTGGAAGCAACCTAAAGGTCCATCATCAACAGAATGAATAAACAAAATGTGGTACATATACACAATGAATACTATTCAGCCATAAACGAGAATAAGATCCTGTCATTTGCAACAACACAGATGGAACTGTGGGTCACTATGTTAAACGAAGTAAGCCAGGCACAAAAAAGCAAACATGGCATGTTATCACTTATTTATGGGAGCTTAAAATTAAAACAATTGTACTTATGGAGATAGAGAGTAGCAGAATGGTTACCAGAGGCGGGTCTGGTAAATGGGTAAAAAAAAAAAAAATTAGAATGAATACAATCTAGTGTTTGATAGTACAACAGGGTGACTAGAGTAAGCAATAATTTATTATACACTTTGCATAACTTAAACAACTTAAACAGTGTAATTGGATTTTTTGTAACATAAGAAAGGATAAACGCTTCAGGTGATGCATAAGCCATTTACCCTGATGTGGTAATTATGCATTGTATGCCTGTATCAAAATATCTCATGTATTAATATATACATTTACTATGTATCCACAAAAATTAAAAAGTAAGTATACATTGACTTAAAATTACAAAATGAAGACATAAAATATTTAATTTGTCTAATAAATCTAACTAGAAGACATTTGTTTTTTTAAGTAATAATAACACAACTGCATTGGATAATTTCAGCATACAGGTAAGTAAAATAAACGGTAGCAGTGTCATAAGATATGGGAGGGAGGCACTGAAACTGTTCTCTTGGCTAGCACTTCACTAATATGAAGTGGTACAGTGTTATTTGATGGCAAAATTGAATTAGTAGAATATGTATACTGAAAACTTCAGGATAACACCTAAACGTTTTTTAAGTAGCTATGGTTTATCTATGCTAAGATGGAAGATAAAACAAAATGACAAATGCTCAATTATAATCAGAGAAATCAGAAAAAAAGGAGGGCCAACATACACATTCAATAAATGGAAAACATTACAAATATAGATGATATTAATCCAATTATATCAATACTCATTTTATTTGGAAATGGTATTTATTAAAAACTGGTATTGTCAGGATAGACAAAACAAACAAATAAACGATACCAATATGTTATCTACAAGAATCCCACTTTAACTATAAACACACAGATAGATTAAAAGAAAGATATGCCAGGCTAATATTAATCAAAACAAAGCCAAAGTAGCTATATGACTTTCAAAGAAATCATGTTTTAAAAGAAGGAAAATGAGGGGAAAAAAGTGAGGGAGACATTATGTAGTGATAAAGGAGTCAGTTAGAAATAACAATCTTATGAACCTGTAAGATACTAGGGAAATCATTCCCACCCACTGGTGCATTAATAATACAGGTTACTTTGATTCACAGAACATATTTTTGCATATATAAATTTATGTATTTATTTTTATCTATTCAATTTAAACTGTAGGTGACAAATAACAATTATATATATTTATGAAGTACAATGCTATACATTAATATATACTTACAATGTGGAATGATTAAATCAGCGTGATTAATATGTTGATCACTTCATACATTCTTCTGGGGTAAAACATTTAAAATCTACTTTTTTGGCAATTAGACATATACAATGCATTATTTATCAAAGTCACTATTCTGTGAAATAGATGGATAAAGCTTATTTCTCCTGTTTAACTCAACCTTTGTGTCCTTTGATCAACATCTCCCTTTTCCCTTACACCTGTCTCATGCAGCCTCTAGTAACCACTATGAATTCAACTTCTTAAAGTTCCACAGAAAAGTGACATCATGTGGTTATTTGTCTTTCTGTGACTGGCTTATTTCACTTAGCACAATGTCCTCCAGGTTGATCTATGATGTCACAAGTAACAGGATCCCCCACCCCCAAGGTTTTAAAGCTGAATAGTATTCCATTGTGTCAGTATACCACATTTTATTTATTCATTCATCTGATGGTGAACGTTGAGGTTGCTGCCATATCCTAGCTATTGTGAATATGGAATAATGAACCGGGAAGTCCAGAACTCTTTTCTACGTATTGATTTTACTTCATTTGGAAACATATCCAGTAGGATTACTGGATTAGATAGTTCTATTTTTAGTTTTGTGAGGAACCCCCATATTGTTTTCCACAATGATTGTATTTAAACTTATTTGTCTATTATAGTTACGGACTGTATAGCTTATTCAATATTGACTCTAAGAGTTAAAATATTAGAGCCTTAGCTAAGTTTTTATTCTTCAAGTCCTTCTTTCTTTCTGCTCTTCCATTTTGTATTTTCTTTAACATAGGATGGACAATTGTCCCTATTCTATTAGTATAACAACAACACTGACAGAAAAAAAAATAACATAATAGTTGTTATTATCTTCATATCAATCCACATTTAGTCTTAACTCTCAGACTATGTCACTTGGAAGGAGATTGAGTGAATAATGTTTGTATACTTTTTTCCCATGAAGCAATATTAAAGGTACATATTACCTTGATTCCAAAAAGAGATCGTTCTTCAGTTAGTTTTTCACGAGACTCATAAGAAATATAGGAAGGTATAGTATTGAAGAAACCTGATTTTTTTTAGGTCTCTTTCCCTTAGGAAATAAATGTAATAAGTCCCAGATGAATGAATGGAACCAGGCATAAAATTCATGCTGTCAATCTGAAAAAAATGGAACAAAGCTTATTCATATTTTCTGAAGTTTTCATTTCCTTCCAAGGAAAGTTGTTAATAGCTCATAATGTGACAGATGAATATGATTTGTATTGTAATTGTCAGTACTAATATAAAACCTCTCAAGGCCTTTAGAAACAGAATAAATTGTATGTTATTTTCAGGGTATTATTGTGGGTATTTGTGTAATCTATTTGAACTGTGCATTTGCTAGATTAAAATATATTAACAACTTATAATTTTTATTCAGTGCCAGGCATGTGCCAGAAACTGTGCTAAGGGCAGTAAAATGAGGAATGGTGTCTTCCCACCAACTAAGTCTTAACACCTCATTGTTCACTGATCTGGATGTTTAGTATCTGATTACAGAGTAAAAATTTAGGTCACCGATCAGCCTACAATAATAAAAACTGGTATTATTACTGAAATTGACCTGCTTTCACATTTAATCTAAGTCCTTTTGCAATACATTCTTGCATCAAGTCTTTGCATCAACCAGTCACATGAAGACATGAAGATAAAAGGAGTTTAACTGTGTTAAAACTATTGAGCATACAAAAAAATATTGAAAGAACATTTTATCTGCTTTTATTTGGTTTGTTGTCTAATGCCAGAGCAAGCCACTATAGAAGAGATGGGAGGACGCTGCTAAACCTCACAGAAAACACCAAGGCCAAAGCCACACTGTGTCTGCCACTGTTTCTGTCTAACTCTGTGCATCTTGCTATTGACCCATTCATCTGAAAGACCACCTCTAGCAACAGCGGTATTGGGCTCCATGCCCCACTGGCAAACTGCTTAATGTTTTAGGTCCTCAACTGATCTCTTATGTAGCCACAAAGCTGTAAACACAGTGACAGAAACTTGGAGTAATACAGGGTGATAGATTCAATGGTCATAACCAAAAGTAATGTTTATTAAGCATTTATTATATTCAGTGCACTTTGTATAGTACCTCATGTTTGTTACCTTGTATTATTTCCTATGGCCCACAGCTCAGCAAGTAGGCATCATTATCCCAGGCTGACCAGTGGTAGAACTGAGACTCAGATAGGGTAAATAACTGGTGCAAGTCCACACAGAAAAGAAGTATACAGGTTTTGCCCAGTGTAGACTATCTCCAAAGTGGTGCTCTTTCAACTTACATTTGATACTTACTTGTGTATTGGAATTGAATTTGGATGCTAGCTACCCTGAGTTAGCCTCAGATTCACAGGTATAATGGGACTCTCCCCCACTTTAGATGCAAGCCACAAGTTGGATCATCAGACATAAATCTAGGGTGTTCACATGGGGACAATAACTCACTAGAATGACTCCCAGAACTCAGGAAAGTGCTATACTTATTATTAGATTACTGTAAAGCACACAAATCAGGAAAAGCCACATGAAGAATTATATAGAGTGAGGTCTGAGAGGGTCCAGAATACAGAGCTTCTGTGCCCTCTCCCCACGGAATTAGTTTGCATCACCCTGCTAGCACATCAATGTGTTCACCAACCAAGAAGTTCCATTGAGCCTAAGTATCTAGAGTTGTATTGGGGTTTCATTAAATAGGCATACTTGGCTGTATAACTTGTCATACAATTAAAATAAATCTCCAGTTGTCCTACTTTCTATGGTGATCAGAGTGGGTTAAATCCCTAATCCTCTAAAGACATGGTTAGGCTTTTTGATAATAGGCTGTTATCCTGATTCATCTTCTTATCGTAAATTCAGGTGTGGCTCACAGTACTCATGAATAACAAAACAACTCTTATTACTCAGGAAATTCCAAGCCTCTAGTCTGTCTTTGAGAAAACAGGGGGAAAGGCAATCAAATTATTTATTACGCAACACTACATTTCATGCTTACTCCATAACTGAAGCAGACACTCATCCTCCTCCACAGCAGCCTCCTTTTTAAAATATTAAACTTAGCAAGCTTTCACGAGATTCTCATAATCACTCTGCAAAGTTGGCAGGGTCATTTTCACTAGTTAATGCAAATAAACTGACCCTATGTATTCACTTTCTTTTTGGATTTTTGAGTGTAAGAAAGGTATAGATGGCTACAGAGAAAGGTGGATCAGAAAGGGAAATGGAGGCTTATTTCACTCTCTTAAGCTATCAAACTTTGCCCTTATAGGGTTGCATTTCCTGGGACCGCCAAGGCTACCCTAACTCTGGCAACCACCCTGAAGCCTACAGAATGGGAAGAACTGCATGTGGGAAACAGATGTCCAATGGGCTATTAATATGTGGGTCTTTCAGCAACTTTCTTTGTCATATACTCTGGCATGGATGGCTGACATAGGCTATGATAACACTTGATGTTTGTGATGATTAAAACCTTTAAACTAATTATCGTGAAATCTCAGACCCTGTTCCCTGGCACATGCTTTGACAATTGTAATAATTTTACTACTACTGCAACTAGTACTTCTAGTTAATTCTATCAAGTATTCACTATGTGACAGTCACTGTTCTTGGTGCTTCAATAACTAATTTAACCCTTCACACCATGCAATAATAAAAGTACTATTTTATTCTTAGATTAAAAAATATAGTTACTCAGAAGTTTACTATCATGCCAAAACTTGAACATGCAGTAAATATTGCAGTTGTGACTCATGTATCCCCCTCTGGGGTTTTCTTTTGACCACCATGGGCTCTATGCCCATCATCTGGTAACCTCTGTAGATAATATCATGCTGTACTTTGTTGTATTTTATTTGTTAGATCCTACTTGCCCCACCTGATTGTAAATTTCTTGAAAATTGATGGGCACAAATCTTGCTTTATTCATTTTAATGATATTTTATATATGTACTAATACAAGATTTATTGAGCACTTCTCGCCAGCCAATGCTCTAAGTAGTACAGATACAGTGATGACTAAAAGAGGCAAAATGATTATAGAACAGCAAAAGGCCAGTATAAGGCTTGAGTAGAGCCAGCGAGAGAGACTATGTGAAGGTGGAGAGAAAGGGAGGCAGGGGTCAGATCATTGAAGCATTTATAAATTGTGATATGGAATTTGGGGTTTATTCCAAGTACCATAAGAAGCCACTGAGTCTTCTGGGCAAAGATTTAGTGATATAGTTTGGATCTGCGTCTTCACTCAAATCACATGTCAAGATGTAATCCCTAGTATTGGAAGTGGGGTATGGTGAGAGGTGATTGGATCATGGGGGTGGATTTCCCCCTTGCTTTTCTAGTGATAAGAGTTTTCATGAGATCTGGTGGTTTAAAAGTGTGTAGCATTTCTTTCTTCCTCTCTCTTTCTCCTGCTCCAGCCATGTAAGAGGTGCCTGTCTTACCTCTGCCTTCCACCATGATTGTAAGTTTCCTGAGGCCTCCTCAGTCATGCTTTCTGTTCAGCCTGTGGAACCATGAGCCAATTAAACCTCTTTTTTTCATAACTTATCCGGTCTCAGATATTTCTTAATAGCAGTGGGAGAATGGACTAAGACATTTGGTATCATCAAATTTCCTTGTATATTCTCCAGAATAGACAATAAGGGGCCACATGGGAGTGGGAGGGGATAGGCCCTAAACTGGTTAATGTTATAACCAGGTGGCAGGTGATGGGATAAGTTAGAGATGTCAGTGATAATAAGGGTTTGACTTTGGGATATACACGATTGTGAAGGTAGAAATGACAAAGTTGGTTTATTGTTCAGATATAGGGAACAAGAGAAAGAATAAAATTAAATTAACTATTGGCCTGAATTACTGAATGAATGAATGATAGCAGATCAATGAAGATGTGAGCTGTGGGATTAGCCTTTCTGGAATCCATGATATAGGCATCCTAGAATCGTCACATTATAGTAGTTTCAGGTATTGAAACTTAACTCTCAATCACTATTTATAAGCTCATTGGTGGTAGAAAACTGATTTGTCATGGCTGAGCCACAGGTTTATCTGATAATGAATTGAGAATGACAAAAATAAAGACAATTGTGTCTTCTTCATAGAATCTGTGTATGACTTGCTGGGAGTTATAAGAAAAGAACAATGAAATAACTGGGAAAGAAAGGCAAGGTATGCTCTTGATCCAGTATTCTGTGTAGGGAGAAAAAAGAACAAGGTCATGGGTAAATGGTATACAAGATGCCTGTGTGCCCAGTGCATTTGCTAATGAGCCATACTTGGCCAGGTAGTATGCACCACGACTGAGAGGTAAGCTGGGTACTGGTGTGGGGAGCAGAGATTGACTTGGGAGGTGAATGACTGTGTCCAGAGGATGTCAACTGACGGCTGAAATAATGGAATATTGAATGAAATCATCGAAGCTGAAACAGAAACTGTCTCCTGTCTTCCTGGCAGGTGGCCCTACTGAACACATTGGTGGCAAAATGCCTACTGTGTGGTTAATGTATTTTGATGAGAATTGTAAATTCTTTGGTGACTGGGATTTCTGTGCCAGTCTCAGGCAGGGTGAAAGAACATGTGTGAAAACACTTTGTTATGATAACAACAGTTTTTTCTTATTGAACAAGAGCACCGTGCCAGGAATGGCTTGCCTTCATTATCAAAAAATTATCTAGAGCCCCCTTAAGGTAGGTTTTATGCTTCTCATTTTATAATAGGTAATCTGAGGCTCAAAGAGGTTAAGCTAATTAGCCCAAGGTCACAGGACTTCTACCTGTAGAAAGCAAGGTTCTACTCAGGCGTGTTTGGCTTCCAAGTCCCACTTTTTCATTTCACCACACTGCCTCTTGGCTATCGTACACACATTATAGTTTATCATTGCACTCCTGACTTCTCAGGCTGTCCCACCTTATCATCTCTCTCCTAATCACCCCTCCAAAAACCAAGTTGCTCAGTTTAACGAAACACAGGCCACTGTGATGTAAGGCAGACCCAGGGGCCTCTAAAGACGAGATGAGGCTCCAGTCTTTGCAAGAGAGGATGTGAAAACCAGCCTTCCTCATTAATCATATGACATCAGCGATTCTACAGCTTCACATGCTTCAGAGCCAAAAAAAATTCAAACACAGTTATCTCCACCAAGAGCAATTAACAAGACATACATTTAATATTGGGGAAGCAAGTCAATGTCAGAGGTGAGCTGTTTTCAAGGCTTTATTTCCCTGCTTTTGGACGTGTAGAGGGAGGTCTGTCCTTCCGCAGAGGGCCTGGAGAGATACAGATTTCATTTCTCTGCAGCTTCCGTACGATTTCTTTGCAACTGGCCTGCTGCCAGGAACGCTAATCTGATTTCTCAGGCAAACTAATCCTATTTCTCCCTCAGGTGCAAACTTCCCCACTCTAATCATTCTCCTCTTTGCACCTTTAATTAACAAGCTGCTGTGATCAAGCAATCAAACCTTTTATGTTCACATTATTATTACATTTTAAATATCTGATGAAAGTCCACATACAGTAAGGTGTTGGCATTCTTTTCCCTCTGCACAGCCTTGGCTTCCTTATGCATAGGGTGGGGAAGCAACTTTGATTTGGGGGAGATACACATGGATTTTGCAAATTTTCATAATTATGATATCAGTTTCAATCTTCCCTTTTGGTTCCAATAACCCACTTTCTAAATAGCAAATGGTAAAAAGTCTAGTATTTTTTATTCTAGGAACCATAATCATATATACATTTGATTAGCACAGGAGTTTCAAAGGCTCTCTCACCTTTATCAACTCAAGGTTCTGACTGCCGCTTCTCTCTCCAGGCTCATCTTGTATCATTCTCCACTCTTGATCACTCACTTGTTTTCTATGCATCAACCCAGCCCCATGGTTCCTTTTTCAGGTTTTTAAATGAGCCATACTCTCTCTACCACAGGATTTTTGCTGCTCCTTCCACATGGAAATGTACCACTCCCACCCCTGCATTTTCCTCAACCCTTTCGTCTAGGCACCTCATACTTACCCTACAGATTTTAGTTCAAACTTTCCTTCCTCAGGAAGTTTTCCTTGACCTCCCACCAAATCAGTTTCCTTCGCTCTGCATGATTCTTTTGGCCTAGAATTTTGCACCACCGAAATTATCTCAGTTGCAATCACATATTCTATTTATTTCACATACTTTGAGTGGTTGTTTAATTAATGCCTGTTGCATCTACTAGATTCTAACCTTTGGAGAGGGTGATCTTCGTTGTTCTTTTTATTGTTTTATTCATAGCACATAACACAGTGTCCTACATATTGTGGATACTCAATATTTATTCACTAAACAATCTTGTTCAATTATGTGCATCTGCAGGTGCAGAAATCGAGGCTTAGAAAGGTAATGTAACTTTCTAGAGTTCTCTTTGCTAGTCAGTGTTAGATATTGTTACAAATACCATAGTTTGCTAACACACACAGACACACACACACACACACACACACCATTTTCCTTGATGTGAGAGTGGATGAGGAATGTTCTAATTATTTTGCACTCTATGTGTAGAAAAAACACAGAACTCTAAGTCTGTGTTGTACGTTACTGATTGCACTTTTATTGGGAAGTTTTGGGTGAACCTCTCTGATCTCCAGTGCTCTGAAACACCATATCAGTGTGCTATTAGCATGCTGTCTGTGGACAGCAGACTCACCATTTTATACTCTGATTTGTAGTGCTGGGGCTATGACTTGGTCAACTAAACTACTGTTTTGAAAATTGCTTATTTTTTATCATCTGCCAATGGGGGCTTCTGGAGGAAGACCAGAAGAAAGGGGAGAAGATGTGGGTGGATCCCTTTCTGTTTGCTATACATGCCTGTTATGGCTTCCTGTGCTTGTGAGCATCACTGGTGCGATGGTCCTTCATGAAGCGGTGAGCAGTTTATTCAAATTTGCAGTGTTTCTAACACTCACAAAACAAGCCACATTACTTAGCCCTAGAGATACCATCACTAGCTGGCCAGCATACCCCACCAGCAGTCTTAATCCCAGATCTATGGGTTGCCTCCTCCGAGCTTCTAAGTTTTAATAATTTCAACTTTTTATTCATGTTCCTGTTTTTTTTTCTTTCCTGATATTCAAAACCTGTTTAACAATCATTATATATATATTTTCTCTTTTAAAATAACTGGCATGATTTCTATCATCCCTTTAGATTTTAACTGATAATACCGATATAAATAAAGTCTATCACATAAAGTTGTTGGGGTAATTAAATGATAATATGTAAAAAATGTTTTCTACATTATAAAGGGTTATGTGTTGCACTTGTTCATTGTTATCCTGTAGAAAAAGGTCTAGTCATTGCACGTGTGACACCAGATATTGGAACTGTAATTATTTTGTCAACGCTACTGGGAGCCATATCTGCTTCCAGCATAAAAATAAAAGCTGTTGTAGTTATAGCTGTTCATAAATTAAGATGATTCATATGAGATCATGATTTTCCAACCAGTGAAGGAATTCAAGCCAAAGCTGGTTATAACTTCTATAATTTCTTTGCATATTGCATGTGGACTATGTGTGTGAGTCTGTGTCTCTGTATGTATGTGTATCTGTTCATTAATTCAATCAAAAGTTGGCTATTTAATACCTACAGTGTCCGTATATCTTAGTGCATTAAGTATTGTTATAACAGAATACGCAGCACTGGATAATCTAATAAAAGATGATTGGCTTATAATTCTGGTAGCTGGAAAGTTCAAAATTGAGCATCTGCATCTAGCAAGGTCCTCAGGATTATTCAACTCATGGCAGAAAGTGGAAGAACTCATGATGGAAAGTGGAAGGGGAGTTGGCATGTGCAAAGAAATCACATGGTACGAGAGCAAGGAAAAGAAAGAAACTGAGGAAGCCAGATTCTTTTTTAACAACCCTCATTAGAGCATTAATGAGGAATCTGCCCCCATAACTCAAACACCTCCCATTAGGCTCCATCTCTCAACACCACCACACTGGGGATCAAACTTCAATATAAGTCAGGCAGGGACAATGAAACCATAGTGGTTATATTACTTTATAAGGCGCTTAAAATAGTGAACAGGACACACGCTATGCCCATAAGCAGCTTACATTTTACTAATAGAGATAAGAAAATGCCAGCGAGTACAATAAGATAGGTTAAGAGACATTGTAGAGGTAGATATATACATTGTTATGAGAACATAAAGAGGAGGCAACCTACCCCAAAATGTGAAAATTTAGCCAGGGAAAGAAACTTTGTGTTCAGGGAACTAATAATGTCAATTGAAGAATCAGGCGGTTTATGAATTTAGAGTGGAGAGCTTTATTTCTTACAAGAAGTTGCATCCTACATGCTGGCCACCCTGCAGACTGGGAGATACAGCCTCTGATAGAAACTGAAGGCACTCTGAAAAAGAAAAGACAGGAGTTGACATAGAATGGGTTGGCTAAGTGTGCATATTCAACAGATTACAGGAGGAGCTATGATAGTCACAAAGCAGGGGCACACATGCAAATAATCAAACAGTGATGTTACTTATGTCCCATATTCACTCTGGGTTGGAGACTTAACATTTAAATGTATTAAAATTATGCCTTATATGCCAAAAGGTGAAGCAGAGGGTACAGAGGCATCTTGTGTGCAGCCTCTTTGAACCAACCAGAATGAGGCCGCAGCTCGTGGTCTTTTATCATAAAAATGCTGACAGCTGTTTGTCAAGACCACAAAAAGGGAGGGGAGAATGGAAAGACAAACAAACAAACAAAAAACTACTTTCTGTTTAACCCTTAGGAAAAAAAAAGTCTAATGCTGGTTAGTGAAGGGGCTGATGTAGTCAGGCAGGTCAGACCTTCTGTGTGGGGTCCCCTGGGCCAAGAGAGGGATCTCTTCATCTGTTTGGGAGGCTTAGGACTTTATTTTTATTTCTCAAGAATAAATGATGACATGTGTTCAGGTAGTGGGTTTGGGGGTGAGGAGTTGGGGACAAGTGAAGATTGGCTAAGTGAGTACATGAGATACTAAAGATGAGCCTGAATGTGAAATAGAGGGAAAAAAAAAACATGGTTCTGTACTTCCTGTATTTACTTCCCTATTTCTAATGTGCATGGTTGGATTTCAATATGCCTGATGGCTAAGTGTGCCCAGATTGTGGCAATGAGAAAAATGTGCATATGTGCATCCTAATTAAGCATATTAGAGTTTGACTTGCACTTCTGCAGAAAACAACTTTCTCATCTTTCTATTTAGGCTTTTCCTCTTACTACAAGCATTAGGTAGACATTGCATAATCAGATGTGAAAGCATACAAGACTGGCTGAGACAGTTCCTATTTTGAGAAAAGGTATCTATGATAATTCCAAATGTGTAGTTGAAGCAACTGAAGTTTGGAGGGGATCTATGGGCTGCCCTGGGTTAGCTGAATAATTCAGATGCAAAGGAGAAGCACCCCTTTAAATTCTGGTGTTAAAATACTTTGCACAATATTATCGTGTTTGAATTGCATGCTTGTTTTTTAAAACATTTTAAATTATTTTGTAAAGTTTTCAGGCTTTCATTTCAATGCCAAATCTTTGTGTTGTATAGCTCATTTTTGTTATTAATAGTTCATTTTCTTTCCTGATTTTGCTAAAGAGCACAGGGGAATGTCAAGTTTAGGAAATGTAGCTTGGTTACCACTTGTGCTAATCACCAGCAACAGATCTAGAGTGTTGAAAGTAAAAGTAAACAGTCATATTTGAGAATCTAGTCTGATTTTCTAAGGTAAGACAACCCCTTTGCAGTTAGTAGGCTTTAGCAGGTAAGGCTAAAAGGAAGTATGCTGAGCAATAGAATAAGGTCACTGAAGAAATCTCCAAGATATAATTTAGACATTTCTAGAAAAATGGAAATACCAAATTATTACACTTTCAGCCTTATTTAAATATTCAAGTAAATACACAATTTACATCTTTAACCCATACCTGAAGCAATTTTGATTTTTGTGTGCTAGCCAATTTTTAAATTCATTTGCTCTTTTGATTAACCCAAGAATGACAATGATCTCAATAGTGATATCTTCTCACCTATGTGTGGTTGTGGGTTAGAAGAAAATCATATCAAACAACAGTTTCACCTCTCTTGCTATTGTTTGCTGTTTGCAGAAAGTCTTAAAATACATCCGCTAAGGGCAAACCAATATGCAGTTGGTGCATGAGTAATTGCAGTTTTTGTCATAGAAAATGACAAAAACTGCAATTATTCTTGCACCAACCTAATAGTCACTTTTGGTCACTGCTATCTGAAGAGTTAAATCACAAATGACAATCAGTAGCAAAAAACTTTCACATTAGACAATGGAGTGTTCTAACAGGAAGGCAGAGCTCAATTGGGAAACCCTGAGTTGATAATACCCAGGGCAATGCAGGCAGTTGCTAGAAACATGGTTCTTGCCCAGCGGCTAGATCTAGCCAAGGGCAGGGGTTGGGCTGGCAAGAGAAAAATTCTGATGTTAGGGAGAACTGAGTTAATGATTTGGAAATATGAAGCGACAAGGCAAAAATCAGGCATCTAAATGGGGCCTGGAGCTAACCAAGTGTTCTGAGTGGCATCAAATTGTCTCTCCCAGAGCATGAGACCAGAGTGCTTTAAAAAGCCTTCATGCCCTCTATCAAGACTTATCTTAGAAACCAGGAAATGGTCGTGTCTCAATGAAGAAACCATGTAGTTGCATATCTGGGAAAAGAAATAAGCTGAGACAGGAAATAAAAACAGAATAAACCTGTGCTAATGTTAGTCAAGAATGAGGTTAAATAGGGCAGTAGTTACTGTTCAGCAAAGAGAGCTCCAATAAGCAGACTTAAATTTATGACATAGACATATAGCAAACACATATAAACACATGGACACATAATACATACACATATAGCATATACAGATACAAATACGCATGTATAATACATACATAGAGCATGCACATACAAATGCACACCTAATACATACACATACACACATATTTCCACATAAATATAGATATGCAGCATAGCTAGGCAAATACACATGTATGTGCATGCACATGGATCTATATAAGCATGCACATATGTATTAATGTGCGTACACACACGTATGCACACTTATATACTCATGAACATATATATACATATATTTAGTAACATCAAAGACTGTTTTGCAAATCTAGTAACATTTCCCTAATTTTCTATAGTTTACAAGTGTTGTCAGATATATTATCTCATTTACTCAGACAATTTGGATTAAGCTTCTTTGGTGTTATAGTCAACAAATCCTCTTCATAGGGATATGGAATAAATCTAGCATGAACCTAGCCAGGCTGATCAGTTCCAAGGGTAACTTCAATTACAAGCTGTAAGGAGTGAACAGGAAAATAAACCTGTTCTAGGACAAAGAGCCTATAATCATGCCAGAAAAGTCAAATATCTCACTGGGTGCAAAGAAGGAAAGCTTTATCCAAAAAAGAGGGAGATCACAAGAGAGATGGAGAAGGAAACAGTTAAAAGAAAAAGCAGGTTAGAGAAAGATTATTCATGTCATGTCTGTCCTAACCTGGGGCCTTATTGGGCCACATAGTGTCCTATTTTATGGGTGGAGAGCTACAGAATTTGTGTGTGCATGGATGTGAGTGACAGGCCCAAAGGCTGAAGCATACAGTGTTTCTCATCATTTAATGTAAGTAGGAATAGGGTTTCATATTGGAATCAGCTATGAGTCAAAAGTGACACATACAATTACAAATATCTCTAATCCTATCAGAATTTGAGGCTTAAGAAAATTTCCTTGAAATGAAGAGTGGTGGACAGCCTCCTTTTTAAGTCAATTACAGCAAGGTGCTCTTCCATTGAAGCTGAGGAAAGACAAAGATATATCACGCTTAGAAATAGTCATGGCTCATTAACTATTGAAACTTGTATTACTGGCAAAATGCATACTGTACATCATCAGACTAAAATAAATATCCTTCCTGGGAACTAGATTAGATAAATCATTTATTGGGAAAAATGAGTCATTTTGAAGAAAAAGAAGTCACTTCTCAGCTAACACCCATACTTCATTAGCTGAACGGAATAATGGAATTATATGAGCTTTCAAAGTTGGACAGGCTGTCGGGGGAGCAGCTCTCCAACTTCCCCGTTTTTAGCAAACAAGGGAACTCAATTCCAGAAAGGTTGGCTAATCCACCTTACATAACACAATAGGTTAGTGGAGTATCTCAGACCACAGTCCAATTATTTATTCTAAGTTTAAGCCAACTGCTTCTCAATTAATGTGAGGAAAAGAGAACATGTTTGCAATTTTTCTTAGCGCTCAGGCCCATTAACTTACTTAAATCTCGTAAAAATTAGTCATAGAAAATGTCTTCATCAGTCATTTAAACACAGCTTTGGGTTCATTCAAAACCAAAGTTTAACAATGGATGAATAAATCTCCAGTGGGAGGATGCATTGTTTTTATTGATAATAAATATCCCACTTTCCTCCAGCTACTTCCCTGCAGAACTTTCACACACAAGTCAACTACATTTTATGCCACTAAGTGTTGTTTGTACCCAGGCTTACCTTTCACCAGCCCTGTGATTATCAGCAGGTCTGCTTCTTAAAGATTCTGTTTTCTTGTCAAATGGAGTTTCTCACCTTTTCTCACTTCTTTAAAAGATTGTTGGAAATAGCAAACAAGATGATATGAAAACACACCATAGCTTTAGCTCCAAATAGATTAAAAAATAGTTTCAATGCATGTATACCAAAAATCACATCAATGCAGGAGACTGCAGAAGAAAAGAGTATGATTTACTGTTGAATTTAGGTTAGAAATTATGGTAGTGTAACACTGGAAACTCAAAGAAACACATGGGTGAAGGGTATTATATATATACGTGTGTATGTGTATATTATGTGTACATATAATATATATCACCATATATATGTATGCATTTATGTGTGTGTGTATAGTATGTGTGAGTGTGTGTGTCTATCTGAGTTCACAAAGAAGTCAGAAAGCTTTTTTTCTTTTAAAATCTTGGTCTTTGTCTTTAACAGTTTAAGAGTTTTAAATCTAGGAGAACAAGCAGATTAAATATATTAAAATAAGAGTGTAACCTAAGCAAAATGCTTGTGAAAGCCCAGAGGACTTATTAATTCAAACAAAAGACCAAGGATGTCTTCATACAGGAGGTGACATTTTAAATGTCTTCAAGATACTGGACAATAAAACAACTAAAGATCTTTCAAGGCTGTGGGAACAGATGGTATAAAAAGCAAAGAGAAATAAAAATTTCTTGGCAATCAATCTGTTACATCTAGAGTTGTGGATGATGGAGCAGACACATGTGAAAGGAGAAAAAACAGAGATTTTGGATACAAAACATATTAATGTATAGGAACTACATTAACAAAGTGATTCTGGCATGTAATTATTAAATAGTTAGATGTATATTAGTGATCCATGCCCAACTATTCTTTTACAGGTACGGATGGGAGTGTGATCCTTAAAATGCAGATACCATTGAGACTATGGCTTTAAGTTAGTATTCTCATGCAGGGATTTAACTATAGGGCTAAGGAACTGAAGTTTATTCGTTAGCAGAATGAAGGAGAGCAATTTCCTATTTTGAATCAGGATTAATGTGCTTGTTGAAGTCTAAGTTGACATTCATACTTTGATAGCGAAACCATGACAGAAGTATATTGTCCATTAGATAGTACTATGTCTCCTTCATGAGGTCCTTCACTATTCCAGCTGTTTAACAAGATGAGACTCCTCAATTTCATATTCTCTACATTTCCTGAGCACCTGCTCTGTGACAGGCACTGTGTTGAGTTTTGGGCACATAGAGCTGAATATGAGAATGAGAATTTTGTCTCACTCTGAACAGGCCAGGAATGCTGGGTCCTTGATTGGAAACACTGGTCAGGCATCGTTGAACCCCTTGCCAGGTTAGTACAGGAAAGGAAAAAAAAAATTCTAAGTGGATACCATGCCAGAGGAAGTGTATGTGAGTTAGAGGTGGATATATTAAATGTTTCATGTACCAAAAACAAGTTTAATGTGGGGATTAGGAAGGGACTGTACTTGGTATACAGGGATTCTCACAGATGTACTGTGATGCTCTGAGCCTTTTCTTCTCTACACTTATGTTCCTCTGAGGTCTACATCTGACAGCCCCTTTTATGACATGTTTTTATAATTAGATGACAGGAAAAATTCACGTAGGTGTCTTTCTTCCTGATAATAAGAATTATGTAGCTTACTGTGTTTTACTCTTTGCCATGGTAATGCGGGAGTATAGAGACTAATTTGGTGCTTCACTAATCTTCTTGGTTATCATATTCCATTCTTTCTGTTTATCACAGGTCTAATTTCTATTTGTATTTTCTGTAATTTGGTTTATGCATCATATTATAGCACGGCTGGAGAGAGTTTCGCATCCTCTCTTTGCTACATCCAGGTGTGTACACACACACACACACACACACACACACACAGAGAGAGAGAGAGACACACACAGTAGGACTCTTCTCTAAAATTCTACACAGGATGCCTTATTATTTCCAACAGAATTTCGAAGTGATTGAAGCAGAAGAGGGCACTCTATGCCTTTGACTACTTACTCAAATGTTCATTAAATGACTGCCCATCTCCTAAATTCCAGGTTGAATTAGGACTTGGGGCACAAACATTAATGGGAAAAATTTCTTACCCTTTTGGTATGAACAATTGACCAGACCAGAGAAGGCAGACCTATTAACAAATCACTGAAGTACAATGGAGTTTGTGCAAAGGAGGTATAGAACTGAGAAAGGAACATGGCACTTTGGAACCACCCAGCTGGTTGTTCTACAACTGCTATTTTAGGGAAAGTTCAGCCTAAGCTTTGTTAGGTAGATACTATTAATTTCATTTTACTAATAAGATGCGAAGAGTTTAGGCATATGATCTTATAATAGAGAGAGAGAGAGAGAGAGAGAGAGAGTGTGTGTGTGTGTGTGTATGTAACAGAAAGAGAGAGAGAGAATATTTAAACTGGAATCTTTCTGACTTCAAAGATAATTTCCTTTATTTTTCTGAGTTAGGCCAGACTTCGAGAAGAAAAATAGTATAGATTTTTGTTCTGTGCAGAATATGGGTTTTACCCTCTTGCCAATGACTTGTAGAGTATCTTTGACCTTGGCTAAGTTAACTAAACATTTCAGTCTTGGTGTCCTTGTCTCTAACATGCAAGCAATATCCAGAGATGTGTTGTGAGGATTAAATGTGGTAATATATGCGAAATGTTTAGTAAGTGTGCTTCATATTTGGGAAGTGCTCAATAAATAACACCTCAAACAAGAGCTTATTAAATAAAATGAGCTCAATAGGCAAAGGAAGATAAAAGCTTTCAGTAAAAAATAACCTGAAGAACTGTAAGATATGGTAGCTATTTTGGAATACATATATTTTAAAGATACAGAAAATCCTCAAGGAAGTGACATGTATTATACAGTCACTGGTTGGGTTTACAATGTTTTTTCCATTTTCATCTATATTACAAATCAAAATTACGTTCAAGAGAAAAGAGACTTGTGCTGCATATATTAGACAGGGATGTGGCTTCAAGAAGAGGTTATTTTGTAGGGAGACTGATCTTTTTAAACAATCATCATCATTGGCCTCCCTGACTCTAATCTTTCCAACCACTAATTTACCACTTCCACAGTGAAATGAAATCAACCTTTGCATTGTCAAGCTGTTTCACTGTGCTTTTTAGAAATATCATCAGTTCCCTAAAACTGACCACGAAAAATTGAACAATTGTATCATTCATCCAAGACTCCTCAAAATGTGAAATCAATATGCTATTCCAGTTTTGTTTAATAACATTATTTGCCCTAGATCATGATCACCAGAAGTTCAGAGGTTAATTGCATTCTCTGATATTCAAGTTTGAGTTTTATAAGCCAAGATTCCTTTAATTACTCCAAACAGCTTCTTCAGTGATTCGCTGTGGCACAATCAGGTCCTGCCTAGAGACACTGCAGCCTTAACTTAAGGCAGTCATGTTGCCCTCAGCTTGCTTTACCATCTCCTCCTCACTTTTTGGGTCCACACTCTCTGTCACCCTCAGACCCTCAGAGCCTGGACTGGCTCTAGCAGTCCTTTGAAAGAAAAAGAGAAATCCATGCATATTGTATATCTTATATATGTCAGGCATAGATCTAGGGATTTTTGTAAATTACATTTTCAAAATTAGAGTAAGTCCCTCAGTGAGGTATTATTAACTTAATCATGGCAGGTGAGAAGACTGGGGTGCAGAAAGGATAAATTCATAGTGTTCTTGATTACTTTTCAGTGATAGAGATGAAATGGATACTAAAGTAGTTTTAGTCTTAAAAAGATCTTAGGACATTTGATCTGCTCATTCAGATGTCATTCATTCAAAAAATATATTTTGAGTTCCAAAAAATGGACAAATATTTTTTGTCTATGCTGAGAATCTCCAAGAGAAGTGATGGAAACCAAATACTGAAGTGTAAGGTATTCTGGGAAGACCTGGTGAAGATATTCAGAGAGTTATTGTCACAAAGAGCAAGAGACTGATGTCCAGTCATTGTTCTTAACATCTCCCCACTTTGCAAAGCCTCATGAGATCTCACACTCTCAAATGGCTAGGCCTCTTCTCATCCACAGAATGGATGAACAGTAAGAGTCCTTGCTTTTCAAGCACAGGTTCAAAAGGTGGCCTGTTTTTATACCTTACGCTCAGTGGAAGCCACATCTTATGCACTTACTCAATGTCTCTCCAGATAACAGCACTGCATTTGCAAATTTCTTTTCTTTTAATAACATTGTAACTGGGGATTCTTCTTTCACAGGAATATAGGCCACTTTTACAATGTTTAATGCCACACACTGGGGACTTAATCTGTGTCTTTCACAGAGCATATTAAATACAACCAAATATCCTCAGAACACAATGGATTGGATTTCAAGATAATGCAGATTATTATAAATATTAATCTTTTCAAATTGATAGAATTAAATATTAAACTATTCCAAACAAGAATTTTGATATGTAAATTAAATTTTGGTTAATATTTCTAGCATTCTAGAATCAAGGAGCTGGGTGACAGGGTGATTATTCAAAGGTTACAGCTATCACATCAAGTTGTTGATATGTTAAATTTTAGTCTTTGCTGAAGAACTGTGTAGAGAGAGTATTTCTCCAAGTAAAACAGGAGAAGCCAATGACCAATTGAAATGGATGACATTTGTTTATAAGTTCCCCTATTTTTCTTTTTTAGAACAAAGTTCCCTCTATCTTTGGTTGCTTAATACTGCAGGAAGCTTTGTAGTTGTTTATGATTTTGGAAAAGCAATGGAGTTAGTAATTTATTATAATTACCATAATTTCTAACTTAAAATGTGACTTCAAGTATACATATGACTGAATAATTCAAGTGGGAACAGTGGCACCCTTTGTATAAATGTCCTGAAAAATCCAGGGTACATTCTATGTTATTGTATCATGCCAAGCATAAAGAAATTAAAGGGGGAAAAACCACTGGATTACAAGATTCATATCCTGGCTCTGCCATTCACATGCTATGTTAACCTTGGACAAATCAGTTTTACATAAAAGAAGACAAAGAGACTTTCTAATGTAATTCACAAGATTGTTCTAAGAATCTAGTAAGATACAGAGAAGATTGCATCAACTAAAAAAATCTAGTGGAATATCAAATATCATATTCCTCATGGAAATAATATTTACAAATGAAAATATACATGGAAGTTTTAAGAAAAACATATTTTTAAAACCTGTTTTCTTATAGTAAGTTTTATATTTTATCACCAAAAGAGTAGCATGTTTCATTTAGTTTGTCTATTTAAAATTCCGTCTTTTATTCAAAGCCAGTCCATTTTCACAAAAATGCATTTGAGTTGGTTTTAATTAAAAATAGGTTTTGTATTTGTCTGTCTTGCACTGAATGAATAATTGTTTTTAATTAAAAATCAAGAAATGCAGTGTATTTTAAACTTTGTTGTCTTTTCCAAATGCGGCTGGTGTGTTGATTCTTAATTAATGCAGAGAATAATTTTAGCAGACTATAAACAACTTATTATTTTTTTGTGTGTTTGTTTTGAATCAGGCCAGCCTTTATTTTAGATGCTACATGAGGCTCTTTGTTGAATACCACAATCAAGTTTGTGTGTGATTTTTTTCCTACAGAAACCTTAGTGCAGATTTTAACTCAGTATTTCTCATTTTTTCAATAGAAGACATGTATGAGATTTAAAATGGAAACGTATTACATTAAAAAAGGAAAGAAAAGAAATGCGCAAAATAGTGATTGTCAGAACCAAGAATAATTGAATGCATGTATGTAACTATATCTTATGTCTGCATAGAAATAACACTGGAGGAAGATAAACACTTCCCTCAATCTCTTATCCTAACTTAAAGTCATAGGATTCATATCACAGTAAACAGAGGAGCTTCTTGTTTCTTAGGTTCTGCTGCTAAAAGATAGTTCATGCCCTTCATTAATCTACAGGATTTTTATCTCATTACATGAGGACTTTACAATAAACATGCAAAGAGTAGGACTATGTAGACTGGTGATGCTGTATTGCTTTCTCCAGGGAGGAGGAACCCCAAAGGAAAAACATAGCAGATGAAGACCAGACAAGAATAACTGTATATCTGCTTATATTCTCCTTGACTAATATTGAAAAGAAATGAGAGAGTGAAGTTGGAAGTCCATGCCATGTTAAGTGGAGCAGCCCTGGAAACAAGCTTGATATGCACGGAGTTCAAGCAAAAGACAAGGCTCAGGGAACTCTCCTTCACAGCCAAGTGAGAAATTCCCATCAGTACCCAATACCCATGACAGAGACTGAACACAGTACATTGGCTGAAAAATCTCCTCTGACTTATCTCTTTGTCATGACCAAAACATCAATAAATTCCGTAGACACTATCTTCAGAGTCTGCTGAATCCCGCCTCTCACCATTATCTCCCTACCTAGCAACCATCCTGAAGGGTCGCCACTATCATCTCTTGCATTTGTCTCCAAATGCTTGTGCTAAATGTACTTCTGCAATCCAGGATCTTTGTAAACCACTATGATCTTTCTGACCTCCAAGTTAATCACGGCATACTTAAAATCCTACTTAAGATGCTCTCATGACTTACCATAGCAAATAGCATGATACTCAAATTTCTTAAGTGTTTGCCTGCAATCCCCTTAATGACCTGCTCTTAGTCTCATCAATCCCTTTATTATGTCTTCTTGGCTAACCACACCAACCTTATCTTTCACTCTTTAAAATAGCAGCTCTTTTCTTCATCAGGGCGCTTGTCCCAATGTTTATGAGCTAGACATTTCTGTGTTTCCTCCCAATATTTCTTTAGGATCTCAGCTTAATTGCAGTTCATCCGAGGTCTTCCGAGTACACACTATATAAAGTCCCTAATGCTCACCAATCACACCCTTTTCTACTGGAATGTTTAGGGGTTAGGGTCTCATTATAATGATGATAAGTATCTGATCATAATTATTATTCTAAATTTATTACTTTGATTTATTTTTTGTCTTTCCCAATATAAAATGAAGTGTGTAAAAGTTTACAACTATTACATACTCTGGATGGATTTTTCCACTTATCATTAAATTATAGACTTGTCTTAATACTTCTTGTGTCCATTTAAATTAGTATAATAGTACCATTGCTATAGTTAATTTATTTAGCTTAATATTTATCTAGAATCTTTCTCTATCTGTTCAAAAATTTTGTGAGGTAGTTGGTTAATATCTATGTCAAATAAAACATAGCTAGATTTTTAAAGCTTTTCTAAAAATTTCTAGTTTGTTTAACAAGGGAATTTAATCTGTCTAGTTACTGAAATTAAATATATACTATACTTTTTGTCTTATTTTTAATGATCCTTTTACTTATAATTTGTTAGTTTCAAGCTTTCTATAAGATTACTGGAATTTTTCCTCTCTAAATGTTTGAAAGATGTGTGTGTGTGTGTGTGTGTGTGTGCGCGTGTGTGTGTGTATATATATTTTATCTTTTCAAATGCTGTGCATGAATGTTACCTGAATAGCTTTATTTGGCTCTAATTCACACATCATACACATTACTCTTTCAAAGTGTAATTCAGTGGCTCTTAGTATATTCACAGAGTTGTGTTTCTACTGTCAGAAACAATTATAGAATATTTTCATTATTCCAAAAAGCAATCCCATATTCCTTAACCATCACCCTCCTATACCACTCTACCCCACACCCCCAGTGGCAGATAACCACTAATCTCCTTGGACAAACACCAATCTTTGTGTCTCTATGCTTTGCTGTTTTGGAGAATTCATATAAATGGAATCAAATGATATTTGATTCCCTTTTCATACTTCTTCCACTTAACATAATGTTTAACTGTTTAACACACTGACAACTGCAAACATGAGAATTTGTAATCCTTGTCTGTGTTAACTAGTACAATACTGTATGCTAGCAGCTAAGATGGGGGCTTGAAGCCAGAAATCTGGGATTGAATTTTGCACCCTTCTACTTGTTAACATGCTTTTGTTAGGTAGTGGCTTAACCTTTCTTTGTTTTCTTTTAAAAAATATGCATATAATATAAAGATAATTGTAGTAATGGTACTATAGTGTTATTATGATAATTAAAATAGTTCATACATGTTACTGTAATGCCAAAGTGTAAGCGCTCAATAAATGCTAATTTCTCTAGAACAAATGGAATAAAAGAAACAAAAAGTATATACTACTACCACCACCAAATGCATATTACTATAGGCAATATTTATTTGGATATCTGAATGCATATGAAGATTTATTGGCTCAGTATTGCTTTGTGACCCCATTTTCTTTACTTGTGTTCAATTTTCTCCTTGTTTATGTAATCTTTAGCTTTCTTGTTACCTATAGACTCCTGCTTTTATTTTCCAGGTTTGAAGTATTCATTATTTCATCTTTAGGATTTGAATTTTCCCAATGTTTTTCTGGAATTCTTATTAGCTATTTGCTGGACTTTCTATCTCCCAAGTATTTTTATACAGAACAGAATAGAGAACTCATAAATAGGATCACAAATCTACAACCATCTGGTCTTTGACAAACTGGACAAAAACAAGCAATGGGGAAAGTATTCTCTATTTAATAAATGATGCTGGGATAACTGGCTAGCCATATGCAGATAATTAAAACTGGACCCTTCCTTACATCTTATACATAAATTGAAGGAAAATGAATTAAAGACTTAAATGTAAAACCAAAAACTGTAAAAGCCCTAGAAGAAAATCTAAGCAATATGATTCAGGACGTCATGGACAAAGATTTCATGAAGAAAACATCAAAAGTAATTGCAACAAAAGCAAAAATTGACAAAGGGAATCTAATTAAACTATCAGGCTTCTGCACAGCAAAATAAACTATCATCAGAGTGAACAGACAGCCTACAGAATGGGAGAAAATTTTGTGATCTATTTATCTGACAAAAGACTAATATCCAGAGTCTACAAGGAACTTAAAGTTATAAGGATAAAAAAAAAAACATTAAAAAGTGAGCAAAGGGCATGAACAGACATTTCTCAAAAGAAGACATTTATGCAGCCCACAAACATATGAAATAAAGCTTAACATCACTGATCATTAAGTAAATGCAAATCAAAACCAAAATGAGATGCCAGTCAGAATGGTGATTATTAAAAAGTCAAGGAACAACAGATGCTGGTGAGGTTGTGGAGAAATACGAATGCTTTTACACTGTTGGCGGGAACACAAATTAAATTATTGTGGAAGACAGTGTGGCGATTCCTTCAAGACCTAGAACCAGAAATTCCATTTGATGCCACAATCCCATTACTGGGTATATACCCAAAGGAATAGAAATCATTCTGTTCTAAAGATACATGCACAAGTGTGTTCATTGCACCACTATTCACAATGGATTCACAATAGCAAAGAAATGGAATCAATCCAAATGCCCATCAGTGATAGTCTGTATAATGAAAATGTGGTACATATACACAATGGAATACTATGCAGCCATAAAAAGAAACAATAACATGTCATTTTCATGGACATGGATGGAGCTGGAAGCCGTTATCCTCAGCAAACTAACACAGACACAGAAAATCTAACATTGCATGTTTCCACTTATAAGTGGGAGCTGAAAAATGAGTACTCATGGACACAAGGAGGGAAACAACACACATTAGGGCCTTTCAGGGGGTGGTGACTGGGGAGGGAGAACATCAGGAAAAATAGTGAATGCATGTTGGGCTTAATAGCTAGGTGATGGTTTAATGAGTGCAGCAAACCACCATGGTACATGTTTGCCTATGTAAAAACCCTGCACATTCTGCACATGTACCTTGGAACTTAAAAAAACGAAGTATCTATGTATGTCAGAGGATGTTATAGTTTAAAAATTCATGAGTGTGCAGTGAGATTTTCTTCTATTATATTGAGTTAATCAAAAAATGTCTCAGCTTTTGCTTCTATATGATAACTCATAGACAAAGAGAGCTTCAAGAAATGGTTATCTCTAACAATATGATTCTAAGAAAAACTTTTAGCTTTTGTCTATTTGGTTGGTTCATTTGTTGGCAAAATGTCACCTGAAGAACACCTGCGGCTTTACAGGTGTTGGCAGTGATGTGCCCAAGGTCAGACACAGGATAAGCTCTAAAATGAGATTTAAAATTAAATGTTTTGGTTTAGGTTTCTTGCCAGAGATGAACAAAAGTGAAGTGCACAGGTTATCTTAAGTAATAGTTTATAGCTTTCAGACTAATTGAAAATAAAAATAAAAATAGCTTGATAGTAGGAAGCTTACTATTTGGTTTTCTAATGTTCATCATCAAATTTAGTTTAAATTATAATGCGGCATTATTTAGTGAGAATACATGAAAATTGCAGAAGATTAACGTAGAAAAATAGAGAATGTGAAGTAGTACAAAGGCTTCAACTTAATTCTCTCATGAAGTCTCTAAATATTTTGGTGGATCTTTTTTTCCCTAGGATATATATTTTGCTGTCTTTAGGACCAATTCATATGTCACCATAATCATGCCAGTTTTTTTTTTCTGTTTTTAATTCAGTTCTTTAATGTTTCAATCTTGAGCCTCCAAATCTGTTGTCAACAGGTTTCCTCATACAGAGTCAGCAAAGTTATTTCAGTGATGCTTCAAATTGCCTTGAATTCAGAATTGCAAGAATGTTTCTCCTGAGAATACTTGAGTTGTAGATAAAAATGATGACACCAGTAATAAAAATCGCTTCCTTTTATTGAAATATTACTGTGTGTCAGAAACTGTCCTAATAAGAATTTATGTTTCCATTTATCCTTCAAAATAGTTTTTTCGAGATAAGCATCATTCCTATTTCGCAGAGCAAGATATAGTGGTTTAGGTAAAATACTAGTTTACATAACCAAACAGTAATAGAGTAAGATTCGAACTAAGAACACTGGAAAGCAAAGTTCAATATTACCACTACTATCCCTACTACTACTAGTGCTGCTGCTAATTACAATAATAATAAATCACAGAAAGTGGAGAATAGATAGGGAGGGTAGAGATAAAAGAAGAAAGAAGTGTGAGTGCAGAAAACAAAAAGGGAAGGGAACCTCACTCAAAAGACTTTTTCACTTATTTAGTCTTTTGAGTTTTGTGAAATTGACAAAGCAAGACTCAGTGGTGGTTAGGCACTATTGGGCAGTAGCACTGGTGGGTGGACAGGGTGTACAAAGATAAAACATTACACTGAAGGCAGCTGTCAAGTTTAATCAGGGATGAAAAAGCTGCTGAATGCCAGACATTGTAAGTAAGTGGCAATAGATGTGCTGAATGTGGGCAGAGTTTAAACCATTTTACTCAGCGAACTACAAGGATGAAATGCCATGCCTATTATTAACCACTCCAAGAGCATATAAAGTGGTTGAGTCAGCACTAACTGCAGGTGTCAATGTGGATGGCAACAGTCAAGAGGACTCTTTAGTATACATTCATCGATGACCTTGTTTGTTTAAATAGATAGGTCACAGACTGAGCAGTGCATACTAAATGCAGCATTTATGTATTAGACACTGAACTTTCCACAATATCTCCATGCTGTGGTACTTCCTAGGAAACAACAATCTCAAAAAAACACAATTTCCTTCCCTCCTCTCAAAGTATCTTACATATGAAAGGAGCAAATGAAGACACATGAATACATGGAGAAAACTTGCTATAGTGTTTCCGGGAGATGGCTATGTCATTCAGCCCAGAAAGCTTTAAAGTTCTCAAGAAATGGCTTTTGAGAAAAATTGTCACTGCTTTTGCAATCTTGGGATTGGGTTGCAAACACAAGTCAGCTGAAAGGAAATAGAAAGAAATATAAAAGTCATGAGTTAAGAACTGCTGCCATCAGTCATTTAATCATGTCTGGACCACTGGCTTTTCAACAAGGCTTGAAGTAAACTTATGAATGATACAGGCTTGATGTCTCTCCTATAGCGTTGGTCAAAGGACAGTGGGCTGGGAAACAGAAGTGATTATTAGGAGGTCTGGCTTCAACTTCAGCACAAACCAACTCTCTGACCTTGGACTTGTCAGTTTACGCAAATTCCTATTCTTTCATGTGGAAACAACACAGGAGAAAACTAATATCATAGAACTTAAAAATGATGACAGCATTAGGGCTTACTGCCCTCACTTTGTAAGAAAAAGACACATAGATAATAAAGGCTACAAATGTTTGTAGTGCACCCTTCACATTGTCACAGGAGCTATACCAAACTGTTTATATACATTTGCCATTTGATCTTCAAAATACAATAAAATATGTGTATATATGTATATACATATACATACCTATAATACATAATGTATATGTATGTGTATGTATATATATATTATACATATATACATACTTATAGATATATACATATGCACTTACATATAAATGTCTATGATACTTAATTTATACATGTATATATCTATCTACAATAGATATGTACATATATGTAAGTGTATACACATATGTGTGTGTGTATGTTTACTTTCTTACCTATATCTTACAGATAAGGGATCAGAGGCTCATGTCATTTAGGAACAAGTCTACTGGGAGAGTAAATTGTATCTGCCAAGATTCCAAATAGGCCTCATAGACTCCAAAACCCACAGTTTTCTATATATTGCATACTTGAGAGACACAGTGTCAGGTGTTGAAATGAAGGCAGCAATGATTTGGTAGAGCTGCCCCAGACTTCCAAATGGTGAAAATTATGGAGAATTAAGGAGCCCTGAAGCCAGCACTGCAGTAAGAGTCAGAAGACCTTGTTTTGAACCTGGTTGTTACTCCCTAGTAGTCATTCTGAGTAATTCATAGAGCCTCTTTGATACTACCTCCTTACATGAAAACAAAAATAGAGTACAAGAACTTTTACATTGTTGTAAGACTCCTACATGCAATCATATAAAAGTGTTTTATAAAACTGAAAAATGTAATATGCAAATAGCAATTATTTTTAGTATAAGAAATAAACATTGTCATAATAATAGTTTTGCTTATGCATTCATTGTACTAATCATTGTCCTATTTCTATTTCTATTTCTATTATTAAATATGATTTTTATTATTTTCAAGCAAACAGAGAGACTTAAAATTTTAATTTTTTGGATTAAGATGTTGACATGGACCCAGTAAACAACATATGCTAGTAAATATGTATTGGAAGCATGACATTCATACATACATGAAAGGTTAACACATTGCTTTTAAGAAATACTCAACAGGCTTCGTGGGAAGAGATCAACATTCAATTATAGGTAGGAAATCAATAAGCAGAGAAGGTCTGGTAACAGCCAGGTCACTTTGGTTTCCAAGGAAATAGTGCTTTTCACCTGCATAGGGGCTGTTATTCTTGTCGTGGCTTTGTGATCACTGGAACTATTCCATGTTCATGAGTATGTTGATCTGGATTACACTAGACTTTTAAGCTCCAACAGGAGCTTTTCAACAGCAGAGAAATCATGAGAGGGCAGTTTCCTGCTGTGTGCAAAAGGAGGCAGGTGTAACCTAGACTCAGACCAATTTGATACCAGGCCTGTATCAAAATGAATAAAGCCAGGACAAATTCAGATTCACAAAGAGAAATTGAGACAAGCACACATGCTCATTCTTGAGTATTTTGCAAAGTCAAAAGACCTGTTGAATATTATTCTAATCAAACCTCTCTCTGCACTGTGATATGATTATTAAAAATATCTTTGAATAGTTATCTTTATTTTAGACACTTTTTAATTTATGTACCTATCCATCCAACCTCTATCTGTTTATTTATGCACTGATTAATTTATTTATCAAGTTTTGAACTTGCTTGATTAAGCTCTGAAAATAAATAGAAGGGAAACAAGCATAAAAACAAACATTTTAAAAGAATGTAACTCTTACCCAGACCCCAAAGGGCTTACCATCTCTGTTTTCAATAAGGGCTTTATATATATTGCCAAATTTAATTCTCATAACAAATCTGAGTAGATTAAGTTTCTAAATTCAGAGTGGGATTTCCCTAACCAGGAAAATTTGAAATCTAATGATGTTCTTACAAGACATGCTAGTCTTCATCTGATATTGAAGGTATTAAGATGTCTCTGCTTCCATTGCAATCTCCATGGTTTAGTCACAGTCCTCTTTTGCCATGGCTCATAGTTGCCCATCTCAATCTTCTTCTTGTAGGCAACAAAACAAGTACAGGGACCATGTAAATACTAGTCCATTTTTGAAGAAACCTTAAGCAGTTTATGTCATTTCTCCTAGATCTCCGAAGGCCCATGCTACTTCATTCAATCAACCAATATATATAGATGCCAACTATATGCTGGACACAGCTAGGACCTGTTTCTCAGATTATAGTTTAACTCATTTTCTTATGTTCCTTTTTCTGTACAATGACTACAGATAATTAAATGTCAGGGATAAAAACCTCTTGCTTTCTTAAATAATGAAACTTGTTAAAAATTAACTTCCCCCTGCTCTGCTTAGACAAGATGACAGAAAGCTATGACTATTACACCATGTATAAAAAATATTAAATATACCCTTCCCAAAAGGAAAAACTGCCTATAACTAACAAAATTTTTATGATTATGCACCAATTTTATATGAATAAATGACATTTTGCTAAAAATTTCTAAAAATTGTAAGTATTTATCTGTCCCTGACTATATAAATAAATCCTTCACTGTCTTATTTCAAAAAACTGACTCCATTCCTTTGGAGTTGATTTTTCTGGGTAGTCCATCCTCAAACTTTGCACTTGAATAAATTTTCTTTAAATTTGATTCAGACCCTTTTGATTATTTTAGGTTGACAAGTCTTAAGGCAGTATTTTTCCTGGAAGAACCTTTGGCATAAGAAAATAGTCATATTCTACAAAACCTCATTTCTTGCACCTAATAACTGAACCAATATACATGGAGAAAAGTAAGAGAGTTGAGTGGAGAAATACACAAACCAACAATCATAGTTGGATATTTAAATATCCCACTTTTCAATAATGAATTAAAAAAATGGTCAAGGATCAACAAGGAAACAGAAGACTTAAACAACAACAAAGCAACTATAGTGTTAACACATCTATATTTGTTTTTCTACCCCGTTTCATCAAAATATGCATTCCTCCCAAGTACACATAAAACATTCTTCAGGGTAGATTATATACTGGGCCATAAAACAAGCTTCAGTATACTTAAAACAATTAAATTAAAAGTACACTCTCTGAGCAAACAAAATGAAATTTAAATCAATACAAAAAGTATTTGAGAAATTAAAAAATATGTGAA
>PVKV010016534.1:0-50524 GCA_004027835.1 Alouatta palliata
TTGGAGGTGAAGGAAAGAGATTTAAATCACTGCAAGAATTTGAAGGCCACCTCCCACACAGCCCATCAGTCTTTCAGAGACTGTTCTTCAAAACCTACTCAAAGACATTCTGTCCTATGAGCAGCTTTAGGGTACTGGGGAAAAGAATTATGACAGTCACATCGTATGATGAAATACCAAGTGACATTTCAAAGGTCATGCTCCAGAAAGTCTGTTAATGAGATGGGAAAAATGTTTAAGCATAAATTACGTAATTTTTAAAATAAAGCAGTTGAGATCTTAATTTTGTGAAAAAAAAGAAAAAGAAAAAAATATATAATAAAAACATATAGAAGCGATGAGAAAAGACTGAGAAGCGATATATCAATGTTACCAGTAATATATTATTATAAGTCATTTTAATTGTCTTTTTAATATATATGCATATTTTATACACTCTTCAATGAATAAGTGAATAATTGGAAATATATAAAAAAAAAAAGAATGAAGCTAAAACTTTGCATCCTATTGTAATTCCATTAAAAATGTAGCACTGAGTATAAAATCTCTAGCACTAGGAATGCAGATTTTGGTAGAGCATCTTGTCATAGTATACGTAGTGCTCTTGAAAATTCAAAAATGTATAGAGAAGATCTTTGTTTAGCATTGGTTGTGAAATGTATAATTGTTTAAACACACGTTTAGAATAATTGAACTATAATTCTTTTGTGAAAACGGTGACATTGAATAAAAAAAATTTCCCTGTGTTGCCTACCAATAATTAGATGTTAAAAAAATGCTTCAACTTAAAACAACTAATTTACAATGGAATTGCACTGTTTGTAAATATGTTCTTTAAATGAGACCTGATTTTTTTCAAATTTGTTGGAAATCTTTAATGAAAACATTTAATAAATGTGGTGTTAAAATTTAAGATTTTAAAGATTTTTAACAAATTGTAATTATTGAGATCAATGCTTGCAACAGGAAAATAATGATGTTTATATACCTAAAGTAAAGAGGAAAATGATCAAATTAAATGACATGAGCTCTGATGGATTCAAGATTTAATTTGTAAATTCTAAAATGGTATTTTAGAATATCCTGACTTGTGGAAATAAACTTTTAATAAAACTCCTATTTTAATTGGGTAGTTTAAAAATCCTGTATCAGAATTGAAATGAAATTGAGAGGGCCTACAATTTTGCAGTGTCTAAATTTGGAAAAGTATTCAAAAAATTATAGAGACATTTTAATAACCTGTGCAAAATGAAGTTCTGTGGAAAACTCTGAATGAAATTACTTGTGCTGCAAAATTAATCTATTTCAACAGAAAAATATAAAAAAAAAGAAATGAGAATAACTTTCATTTAGCAGGTATTTTTCTGAGTATGTCAAACCTTTAGAAAGTATGTTTCTCAATTAAAAAGTATATATAGAAAATTAAATGTTATAATTTAAAATTTACTTGTCATACAATACAATCTTGAAGAATGTTTTTTTTTATAGAAAACTTAAAAAGAATGAAGAACAAAAGCAGATTTACAAGAAGAAACACACAACCCCATCAAAAAGTGGGCAAAGGATATGAACAGACATTTTTCCAAAGAAGACGTTTATGCAGCCAAGAGACATATGAAAAAATGCTCATCATCACTGGTCACTGGAGAAATGCAAATCAAAACCACATTGAGATACCATCTTATGCCAGTTAGAATGGCATTCATTAAAAAATCTGGAGACAACAGATGCTGGAGAGGATGTGGAGAAGTGGGAACACTTTTACACTGTTGATGGGAGTGTAAATTAATTCAACCATTGTGGAAGACAGTGTGGTGATTCCTCAAGGACCTAGAAATAGAAATTCCATTTGACCCAGCAATCCCATTACTGGGTATATACCCAAAGGATTATAAATCTTTCTATTGTAAAGACACATGTGCACGTATGTTCATTGTAGTACTGTTCACAATAGCAAAGGCCTGGAACCAACTCAAATGCCCATCACTGATAGACTGGACACATACACACCATGTGGCACAATACACACCATGGAATACTATGCAGCCATAAAAAACGATGAGTTCATGTCCTTTGCAGGGGCATGGATGAATCTGGAAACCATCATTCTCAGAAAATTGACAAAAGAACAGAAAACCAAATACCGCATGTTCTCACTCACAGGCGGGTGTTGGACAATGAGAACACTTGGGCATAAGGAGGGGAACATCACACACTGGGGTAGGTTGGGGGGTGGGGGGCTAGGGGAGGGACAGCGGGGGGCTTGGGAAGGAAAACACTGGGAGAAATGCGTGATGTAGGCAACGGGCGAACGGAGGCTGCAAACCACCATGGCATGTGTGTACTTATGCAACAATGCTGCGGGATGTGCACAGGTACCCCAGAGCTTAAAGTACAATAAAAAAAAAAAAAAAAGCAAACAAAAAAAACTTTAAAAGAATGAAAACATTTCTCAAAAATACTTTAGGGATGGAAATATGTATCAACAGTAGTTATCAGTATATGCTATTTTTAATATTCAACTAATCAATATATTTTTAATGTTTATTTTTTTGTCTTTTTAAAATTGTAATTCATATTTTATTAAAAATCATTTTTGAATAAAACTATTTATAGATTTACCAATCTAATAAAACCAATTGTCAGTTAATAAATGTTTCGTAAAGTATATATCTTAATTATTTCAGTAATTTTGCTCACACTCAGATGTATCCTGGTTAACAATAAATTATATAGTCACTTTAGCAGTTGCATGACCTTGAGAAAATAATCACTTCCATTGACCTTTACTTTTCTTATCTAAGAAGTAGAGATGATACTATCTATCACAAAGTTCATTATAAGGTATAAAGGTATAAGAAAAGAATGTATATAAAGTGCCGACCACAGTCCCTGCATATAATTATCATTTGATAACTAGCAATATTGCTAATATGATGATTCTTTTAAAAGTGGCTAGTGTTTTTTTTCTCCCAAGATACTAGAGGCTTTTAGTGTACCTCAGTCACCTGGAAATAGCAAGACAGTGTATAAAGATAAACTCTGTGAGCTTTAATTCTAGAAGGAAAATGGGAATCTACTGGAATCATGAAGGACATCCCAGGTCCCAGGGAGGAGAGTGAGAGCAAACAGCCTCAATGATGGCATCTAGCTGATAAAAGTGAGTGAAGCCTCAGTATATGAGAGAGGCAGAGAGTCTCTCTCTGTGACACTCTTACCCACTCTGGATCTGAGCAACTTAGGCTGAGGAACAGCACTTTGTTTCTTCCAAGTCCTGGAGCTAACTTGGGAAGAGGCTTGGAGATGCTGTGAGAGAAAGACACTGGGAAAAGTTGCAGGTGTTTTTCCAGACCCAGGACTGAGAACAGGATGTCATTTTTAAAAAAATATTTATTTTATTTTATTTATTTATTTTATTTTTATTTATATATATATTTTATTGCATTTTAGGTTCTGGGATACATGTAAAGAACATGCAGGATTGTTACATAGGTACATACATGGCAATGTGGTTTGCTGCCTCCACCCCCATCACCTATATCAGGCATTTCTCCCCATGTTATGCCTCCCCAACTCACTACCCCCCACTGTCCCTCCCATTGTCCCCCCACCACAGACCTCAGTATGTGATGCTCCCCTCCCTCTATGTGTTCTCATTGTTCAAAACCCACCTATGAGTGAGAACATGTGGTACTTGATTTTATGTTCCTGTGTCAGTTTGCTGAGAATGATGGTTTCCAGGTTCATCAATGTCCCTACAAAGGACACTAACTCATCATTTTTTTATGGCTGCACAATATTCCATGGTGTATATGTGCCACATTTTCCCTGTCCAGTCTATCATCATTGGGCATTTGTGTTGGTTCCAAGTCTTTGCTATTGTAAACAGTGCCACAGTGAACACACGTGTGCATGTGTCCTTATAATAGAACGATTTATAATACTTTGGATATATACCCAGCAATGGGACTGCTGGGTCAAATGGAATTTCTGTTTCTAGGTCCTTGAGGAATTGCCACACTGTCTTCCACAATAGTTGAACTAATTTACACTCCTATCAACAGTGTAAAAGTGTTCCTGTTTCTCCACATCCTCTCCAGCATCTGTTGTCTCCAGATTTTTTAATGATTGCCATTCTAACTGGTGTGAGATAGTATCTCAATGTAGTCTTGATTTGCATTTCCTTAATGACCAGTAATGATGAGCATTTTTTCATATGTTTCTTGGCCTCATAAATGTTCTTTGCCCATGTTTTTTTCTTGTAAGTCTATTTTAGTTCTTTGTAGATTTTGGATATAAGTCCTTTGTCAGATGGGTAGATTGCAAAAATTTTTTCCCATTCTTTTGGTTCCTGGTTCACTCTAATGATTGCTTCTTTTGCTGTGCAGAAGCTCTGGAGTTTATTTAGATACAATCTGTATATTTTGGCTTTTGTTGCCAACGCTTTTGGTGTTTTAGTCATGAAGTCTTTGTCTATGCCTATGTCCTGAATGGTTTTGCCTAGGTTTTCTTCTAGGGTTTTCATGGTGTTAGGTCTTATGTTTAAGTCTTTGATCCATCTGGAGTTAATTTTAGCATAAGGTGTGAGGAAGGGGTCCAGTTTCTGCTTTTTGCACATGGCTAGTCAGTTTTTCCAGCACCATTTATTAAACAGGGAATCCTTTCCCTATTGGTTGTTTTTGTCAGGTTTGTCAAAGATCAGATGGTTGTAGATGGGTGGCATTGCCTCTGAGGCCTCTGTTCTATTCCATTGGTCTATATCTGTTTTGGTACCAGTACCATGCTGTTTTGATTACTGTAGCCTTGTAGTATAGTTTGAAGCCAGGTAGTGTGATGCCTCCCAGCTTTATTCTTTTTGCTTAGAATTGACTTGCTATGCTGGCTCTCTTTTGGTTCTATATGAAGTTTAAGGTGGTTTTATCCAGTTCTTTGAAGAAGGTCATTGGTAGCTTGATGGGGACAGTGTTGAATCTGTAAATTACTTTGGGCAGTATGGCCATTTTCATGATATCGATTCTTCCTAACCATGAGCATGAAATGTTTCTCCATCTCTTTGTGTCCTCTCTTTATTTCATTGAGCAGTGATTTGCAGTTCTCCTTGAAGAGGTCCTTTACATCCTTTGTTAATTGTATTCCCAGGTATTTTATGCTCTTTGTAGCAATTGTGAATGGCAGTTTGTTCTTGATGTGGCTCTCTTTAAGTCTGTTTTTGGTGTATAGGAATACTTGTGATTTTTGCACATTGATTTTGTATCCTGAGACTTTGCTGAAGTTGCTTATCAGTTTAAGGAGATTTTGGGCTGAGACAATAGAGTTTTCTAAATATTCAACCATGTCATCTGCAAATAGAGACAATTTGACTTCCTCCTTTCCTAATTGAATACCTTTATTTCTTTTTCTTGCCTGATTGCTCTGGCTAGAACTTCCAATACTATATTGAATAGGAGTGGTGAGAGAGGGCATCCTTGTCTAGTGCCAGATTTCAAAGGGAATATTTCCAGTTTTTGCCCATTCAGTATGATACTGGCTGTGGGTTTGTTGTAAATAGCTTTCATTATTTTGAGATACGTTCTGTCGACACCTTGTTTA
Organism: Alouatta palliata; assembly: GCA_004027835.1. Classification (NCBI taxonomy): domain Eukaryota; kingdom Metazoa; phylum Chordata; class Mammalia; order Primates; family Atelidae; genus Alouatta; species Alouatta palliata. The sequence continues at coordinate 5,590 of PVKV010016534.1, forward strand.
TTGAGAGTTTTTATCGTAAAGGACTGTTGAATTTTGTTGAAGGCCTTCTCTGCATGTATTGAGATAATCATGTGGTTTCTGTCTTGGGTTCTGTTTATGTGGTGAATTACGTTTATAGACTTGTGCATGTTGAACCAGCCTTGCATCCCTGGGATGAAGCCTACTTGATCGTGATGGATAAGCTTTTTGATGTGCTGTTGCAATTGGTTTGTCAGTATTTTATTGAAGATTTTTGCACCTATGTTCATCATGGATATTGGCCTGAAGTTTTCATTTCTTGTTGAGTCTCTGCTGGATTTTGGTATCAGAATGATGTTGGTCTCATAAAAAGATTTGGGGAGGATTCCCTCTTTTTGGATTGTTTGGAATAGTTTCAGAAGGAGTGGTACCAGCTCCTCTTTGTATGTCTGGTAGAATTCGGCTTGAACCCATCTGGACCTGGGATTTTTTTGTTTGGCAAGCTATTAATTGCTGCCTCAACTTCAGCCCTTGTTATTGATCTATTCAGGGTTTTGACTTCTTCCTGGTTTAGGCTTGGGAGGGTGTAAGTGTCCAGGAATTTATCCATTTCTTCCAGGTTTACTGGTTTATGTGCATAGAGTTGTTTGTAGTCATCTCTGATGGTGGTTTGTATTTCTGTGGAATCTGTGGTGATATCCCCTTTATCATTTTTTATTGTATCTAATTCTTTTCTCTTTTCTTTTTTATTAATCTGGCTAGTGATCTGCTTATTTTGTTGATCTTTCTAAAAAACCAGCTCCTGGATTTATTGATTTTTGTAAAGTTTTTTTTTTGTGTCTGTATCTCCTTCAGTGCTGCTCTGATCTTAGTTATTTCTTGTCTTCCACTGGCTTTTGAGTTTTGTTGATCTTGCTCGTCTAGCTCTTTCAATTTTGATGATAGGTGTCCATTTTAGATCTCTCCTTGCTTCTCATGTGGACATTTGTTGCTATAAATTTCCCTCTAGACACTGCTTTAAGTGTGTCCCAGAGATTCTGGTAGTGTCTTCATTGTCGTTGGTTTTGAAGAACATCTTTATTTCTGACGTTATTTCATTGTTTATCCAGTCCACATTCAAGAGCCAGTTGTTCAGTTTCCATGAAGTTTGCGGTTCTGAGTTAGTTTCTTAATTGTGAGTTCTAATTTGCTTGCACTGTGGTCTGAGAGACTCTTTGTTATGATTTCCGTTTTTTTGCATTTGCTGAGGATTGATTTACTTCCAATTATGTAGTCTGTTTTAGAGTGGGTACAATGTGGTACTGAGAAGAATGTATATTCTGTGGATTTCGGTTGGAGAGTTCTATAAATGTCTGTTAGGTTTGCTTGGTCCAGGTCTGAGTTCAAGTTCTGGGTATCCTTGTTGATTTTCTGTCTTGTTGATCTGTCTAATATTGACAATGGAGTGTTAAAGTCTCCCACTATTATTGTGTAGGAGTCTTTGTAGGTCATTAAGAACTTGCTTTATGTATCTGGGTGCTTCTGTATTGGGTGCTTATATATTTAGGCTCATTAGCTCTTCTTGTTGCATTGATCCTTTTACCGTTATATAATACCCTTCTTTGTCTCTTTTGATCTTTGTTGGTTTAAAGTCTATTTTATTAGAGACTAGGATTGCAACTCCTGTTTTTTTTTTTTTTTTTCTCTCCATTTTCTTGGTAGAACTTCCTCTATCCCTTTATTTTGAGCCTATGTGTATACTTGCCTGTGAGATGGGTTTTGTGGATACAGCACACCCATGGGTTTTGACTTTTTAATCTATTTGCCAATCTGTGTCTTTTGATTGGGGCATTTAGTCCATTTACATTTAAGGTTAATATTGTTATTTGTGAATTTGATCATGTCATTTTGATGCTAGCTGGTTGTTTTACCATTAGTTGACACAGTTTCTTCATCGTGTCAATTCTCTTCACCATTTGGTATGTTTTTGGAGTGGCTGATACTGGCTGTTCCTTTCTATGTTTAGTGCTTCTTTCAGGAGCCCTTGTAAAGCAAGCCTCGTGGTAATGAAATCTCTGAGCAATTGCTTGTCCATAAAGGATTTTCTTTTTCCTTCGCTTATGAAGCTTAGTTTGGCTGGATATGAGATTCTGGGTTTAAAGTTCTTTTCTTAAAGGATGTTAAATATTGGCCCCCACTCTCTTTTGACTTGTAGAGTTTCTTGTGAGAGATCCTCTGTGAGTCTGATGGGCTTCCCTTTGTGGGGAACTCGACCTTTCTCTGGCTTCCCTTAGCGTTTTGTCCTTCATTTCAACCCTGGTAAATCTGACAATTATTTGCCTTGGAGTTTCTCTTGTTGAGGAATATCTTTGTGGTGTTCTCTGTATTTCCTGGACTTGAATATTGGCCTGCCTTGCTAGGTTTGGGAAGTTCTCCTGAATAATATCCTGAAAAATATTTTCCAACTTGGATTGATTCTCTCTGTCACACTCAGGTACACCTGTCAAATGCAGATTAGGCCTTTTCACATAATCCCATATTTCTTAGAGGCTTTGTTCATTTCTTTTTAGTCTTTTTTCTCTAATCTTGCCTTCTCATTTTATTTCATTGAGTTGATATTCAATCTCTGATAACCTTTCTTCTGTTTGTTGATTCAGCTATTGAAACTTGTGTATCCTTTGCGAAGTTCTCATGTTGTGTTTTTCAGCTCTATCAATTCATTTATATTCCTCTCTAAGCTGTTTATTTCATTAGCATTTCAACAAACCATTTTTTGAAGGTTCTTAGTTTTTTTGCATTGGGTTAGAACATGATCTTTTAGCTCAGAGTTTGTTATTACCTACCTTCTGAAGCCTGTTTCTGTCATCTTCAGACTCATTCTCCATCCAGCCTTGTTCCCTTGTTGGTGAGGGGTTGTGTTCCCTTGGAGGTGGAGAGGCGTTCTGGTTTTGGGTATTTTCATCCTTTTTGCACTGGTTTCTTCCCATCTTTGTGGATTTATCTACTTGTGGTCTTTGTGGTTGGTGACTTTCAAATGGGGTCTCTGAGTGGATGTCCTTTTTGTTGCTGATGAATTTATTTCTTTCTGTTTCTTAGTTTTCCTTCTAACAGGCCCCACTGCTGTAGGGCTGCTGGTTGTCCACTCCAGATCCTGCTTGCCTGGGGATCACCTTCAGTGGCTACAGAACAGTAAGGGTTGCTGCCACTTTCTTCTTCTGTTATCTTTGTTGCAGAAGGATACCCACCAGATGTCAGCCTGAGCTCTCCTTTATGAGGTGTCTCTTTGGTTATATGGGGGTCAGGGAGCTGCTTGAGGAGACAGTCTGTCCCTTACAGTAGTTCAAATGCTGAGCTGTGAGCACCGTTGTTCTGTTCAGAGCTGCTGGGCAGGTACGTTTAAATCTGCTGCAGAGGAACTTATAATCACCTTTTTTTCCCAGGTGCTCTGTCCCGGGAAGGTAGGGTTTTGTTTATAAGTTCCTGTCATTCTGCTGCCTTTTTTCAGAGATGCCCTGCTCAGCAAGGAGTTAGCCTAGTCACAGTCTGCCAGCAGAGGCGTTGCTGAGCTGCTGTGGGCTCTGCTCAGCTACTGTGTGAACTTCCTTGCAGTTTTGTTTATAGGGGTATAGTTAGAACTCCTTGGTAATGGCGGTCTGCCTCAGTAATGGTGGACTGTCTCTGTAATGGCAGCCTGCCTCAATAATGGCGGATTGCCTTGGTAATGGTGGACTGCCTTGGTGATCACGGACTGCCTCGGTAATTGTGGACTGCCTTGGTAATGGTGGACTGCCTCAGTAATGGTGGGCTACCTCAGTAGTGGTGGGCTGCCTCAGTAATTGATGGACACCCTTCCCCCCACAGATCTGGATCATTCCAGGTCCAGCTGTGCTTGCTGTGACACTCTCAATCCAGAGTGTTTCAGATTGCTGGTCTTTGTGGGGCTGGGACAAGCCACGCCAGATCACCTGGTTTCCTGCCTCAGATCCTTTTTTTTTTCAGTTGAATGGGCGACTCTGTCTCTCAGGTGTTCCAGTCACCAGTTGAAGTGGCGCCCGGATTTGTGTGAGTTTTTGTGTGAAGACCCACTGTGCCCACTGGAGACTTGTGGTGCTTTTCTGCCTGGGAATCTCTTGGTCTGTGGGCAGTAAAAATTCATTTGGAAATGCAGTGATCACTCATCCTCTGCGTTTTCACTGGAAACTGCAATTCAGAGCTGTTCCTATTCGGCAATCTTGGATCCTCTCCAGGATGTCATTTTTAATCTAGTTGCATATAAAGTTAGGCATTCTTTGGTGACCTGGCAGCATGGCTGTGCAGATATTTAGTCTGCCTAAATGCACAAGTTCCAGTCTATAGTGATTGTCTATTAAATTGTAACTTTGATGGTAATATAGTAAAAAGTAAAACATTTAAAAAAGAAAAATAATAGATGCTACAAGCAAACAGACAATCAAGTATTTAAGGAAAACTTTCCACTTGCGTAACATTATGCTAGCTATAATGACAAATGAGGGGTAAAACAGTCTCTTATAGCCTGCTATTGGAGATACTGCTTACATTCATGAAAAAATGATTATGTTTAACCTATTACAGTTTTAAGTGCATATGTGTGTGGTTACAGAAGTAGAAATGGAGTTTGAGATAGGAGTGAATACAGTGACCTGGGGTTATTTAATCTTTACAACATGTGTAGCACTATGTAAGATTCTGGAAATACAAGAAGGCAGAGTTCTTATTCCCAAGAAACTCAGAATCTCCTGAACCAAGGAAAGCTTCAGCTTTCAGGTGAGATACACTTTTCTGGGCAGTAGAATAGAACTTCACATAGAGGAATAAGCATTGTAAGTGGAGTAAGCTTTGTTTATAAGGTTGGTTGGCTTGGCTGGAGGGGAGGGAGCATTGGAGAGTGATGGGAGGTAAGCCTGAGTAAGCAAAGTAAGAAATTCCACGATAAAAACACTTGGGATTGCTTTCTGAGCATGGCATTTGTGTGCAGTCTGGCATAAAAATATATACCTGAAGACCTGCTAGTTTGCTAAGTTTTCTGTTATTAGCTTTATAATTCTCACATTCCTCCTGTATTACACAGGGAACAAATAATATGGACATTAAAAGCTATACTGTGGTGTGGGGTTATTATGTGGGTAGGTAGATTTCTTCACACATTTGACACAGAAAAACATTCTGCACAACAGTAGCATATTAGACCTCATTTTTTTATTTTATAGAAGGAAACCAAGATCTGTAGCAGTTGCCTAAGATCACACTCAATGTGTGGAGGGCTGGGACCAAAACTACATTCTCCTGATGCCTGGCAGGGGCTTTTTCCACTACATCAGCATCTCCACAATGGGATCTCAGGAACACTCATTCCAGATGTGTTAATTGGGTCTCCCAGAACAAAAGTTTTAGGGAGAAAAATAACCTTGGAAATATTGCATGTTAAATTGCTCTCTTGAAGATCCAAAGTACACAGTAGTACAATAAAGACTTATAAGAGTTCCAACAGTAAAGAAGAAACTCATTTAACAATGTTAAATAGTTAAAATGACTTATCTGCAGACAAAGACTTTTCTTTGTATACCTTTCTAATGGGGAATTATTTTCACTTAAGTTTGAAATGACTTCACTACCTTCATCCTCATTTCTCAAATTTAGGGTAGCCTGATAGGCTTTGCTGCAGGTAGCTGAGATGAGGAGGACTAGAATTCCTACTCAGAGGACAAGCAGAAGGGTTTCACAGCAGGGCTTCAGCCTCACAGATGATTGAAGGAATAACTGGAACCCTGTTTTACTGAGTGTCACCAGACTGATGAGGCTTGTACTGGGCTGAAATATGAGCCAAGTGTATCTTATTTCTCACTTATTGAAAGCAGTGTGGCTAGCAGTTGAGAGTTTGGACTATGTGTCAGCTAACCTTGTTCTTGCTTCTTAGTGGCTCTGTGATGTTGGGAAGTTATTTCAGCTTTTTGGTACTCCTTTTTCTCATCTTTAGGATGGGGCTAGTGATTCCTAAGCCTTAGAATTTTTGTAAGGCTGAAATGCTGTAATATAGAACATTTAATGTGTTACATATAATGTATTATATATATGTTTTGTAACATTCCTAGCAGAATTCTTGGCACATAATATGTGCTTGTGTTCAGCTCTATGGGTATTATGTGATAGCTCCTGCTTATGGAGTTGAGTGTGACAGGCCTATATGAGTCCTTTACACTTGTAAACATATAGGTAACAAACATGTACATAAGTGTGCTTTACATTGTGTGTATTAGAAATAATAGCTGCCATTTAGTGAAATTTCCTGTATGCCAGCCACTCTACTAAGACTTTTGATGAGTTATCTCATGTGATCTTGTCAATGATCAGGTTCATTGTACACAGCTGTAGGAAATGAGGAGTTCATGTCCTTCATAGGGACATGGATGAATCTGGAAACCATCATTCTCAGCAAACTGACACAAGAACAGAAAACCAAACACCGTACGTTATCACTCATAGGTGGGTGTTGAACAATTAGAACACGTGGGCACAGGGAGGGGAGCATCACACACTGCATTCTTTACATATTTTCATTTTATGGAGCAGAGAATTGAGGCACGGAAGGGTTGCGTAACTTTCCCAAGGTTACACTATTAATACATTGGCAGAGCCAGGCTTTGAATCCAGTAAAATGTTGTGTTTTTCTGCCTCTTTAATGAAGATAAACTATAGTTTCATTTTAAAATTTCTATTTTTGTGTTAGGCATATAAACATAGTATAATACAATAGATATTCAGAAATTATTTTGAAATATATAAAACAATACTAAAATCAGTATAAATTAAAAAGATCTATTATACAATCATCCATAATTTTCATAATATATTTCTTTTTAGCCTTTGTGCAAAATTATATTTTTCCGTACTTATAACCGATGTTGTGTTCTTGTTTATCAGTAATAATAATAAATCGCAACAGTCTTATTTTTTGTTTTAGTTTTCATAATTGTCATTTTTAATTAATAAATAATATTTCATCAAGATGACATAACAAAATTTGCCCGATCATTCCTCTATTGCAAGGCATTTTGATCTTTCTCAATTCTAATTGTTCTGCATACGTGATCTAGGGTCACTTTTCATAAAAATTCATGAAAAACTCTAAAAACAAACAAACATACAAACCTGAATCTTCTATATACATTATTGATTTTAAACTTAGTATTTCTTTAACAAACTGAATTCTGGGATTTTGGTTACAGAATATGAGTATCCTTTGGAAAAGCAATTTAGTATATTCTGGGATTTTAAAAGGCTAGCCTGGGTTTCACAGATGCAATTCTTTAGAAGAGGACTTGGTACAGCCTGCTTATTCAAGCATCCCCATGGACATTTATCACCACACACGTTTTACACTCAGAAATGGGAGAGGTAGTGAACAAACAATGCCAAATTCCTACAGAAGAGAACCCCATTTTATATTATCAGTCACCTCTTGGAATAAGTTACATGGTGTCAGTCACTCTGCTAAAATGAACTTCCATTGCTGTTTCCATGTTATCTGTTGTTTTTCTCTTCTCTTTATCCTGTAAGCTATACTCAGAGCATTGCTGTTAATAAAAAAAATTCTTCTTCTATTTCTCTACAAAGATATCTAGTATACCTCTGTAATTTATGGATCCAAAAAAACATTATTTTTCCTAGTTGAATCCACCTGCCCTAAAATTACATTTTCATTCTCCTTACTGCCTTCATTATTACAAGTTTTGACAGAATATGAGATATGCATACACATTTTATTCATCAGACATTTTCTTTCTGAAGTTATGGAATACATTTAGAAATGGCTTGGTTCATTTTGTCGTCTAACTTTTAGCTGCTGAATAATGAATGCCATGCTATCCACTTTTGGATCATACTTATAAATAGACATTTATCGAAGTTTCAAAATTTCTTTTTTTCCTAGTGTCAGGCATACATTAAATTTGGTATTACAATTTATCCCAACAGTACAAAACCTGCTTAGGAAACAGTTGAGTTTTTCACAGTATAATGAAAGGTTCAGCTTTGTGTATCTTTCTTGAAGGGCCAAGTACAGCTTCCTACATCTGCAACCTTAGGGGAAATGATCACTGCACAAACTTCATATTTTTTAATGGAAAAGAACAAGCAATAGCTCTCTAAAGACTCCTTTAAGAAAGGGAAAATTATGGAACTTGAATATTTTCTGAAATGTTTGGCTTCATGATATATTTACATTAGGAACTCACTGTTTTCCTTGAGCCCTCAAACTTTTATTTTAAGACTTGTATCATTCTAAAGCTGTAAGTTAACTACCAAAGGATGGAATTTTACAGGATGTACTGCGGACAGGGTGCGGGCAGAGGAAAGCATATGTTCTCACACTTTAAGTTGCTAGGGGAAAAAGGTATTTTGGCCCAAATTGGCATCAGATGGCAGGAAAGTCTTGGTTGGTTAAAAAAAAAGTCTGTTCTGTTGAACCACAATGAATGAGCTCCTCAGAATCATGTACATTTAAAAAACTCATTCATATTTTTAAGCAAACTTGTAGGGAAGGAACGGATCTTGAGATCATAGGTCGAGGTTAGATTTCCATCAGCATTTTCATCTTCCATTGTGGTGCCACTGTTACAATATCCATTCTAGCTGAGGAAAATACAACTAGAGCTCATTCTCAAAATCTCCAACCACCAGACATTTCCACTCAAATATCCTGCCACCATCTGAAGCTTATTTAATGTTGGACTCATCTTTTTACTGCTCCCAAACCTATTCCTTTTCTTTCCTTCCTTATATTAACATAATGATTTTTTTCATCCCTTAGACATGAAGGCTTGAAATTAATTTTAACTTCCTCTCCCTCGCATTCAGTGAGTCACCAGGTTCTTTATTCCATCTTTCCCATGTATCTTGTCCCCTCCTGGCCATCTCCATGGCCTCTTTTTATACCATAGCTTGGAAGCAGCATGCACTTGATCCAGAACAGATTTTTTGGAGTTAGATACCCTGGACTCAAATCCTAACACTGTCATTTACTAGCTTGGGAAAATAAAATAGGGTTGTTACAGCCATCTTATAGTTGCAGTAACTAAACAAATAATGTACATAAAGCGTAATACTTGACACAAACCAAGCTCTATAAATAAAAGTTGATTTCCATCTTGCTGCTTTTCTTTCCAAGCTCAACACTGCCAACTCAGTCTAACTAAACCATTTTAGCATACTAGCATACTATCTTCACCCTCTAGACTTTCCAGTACTCAATGCATCCCAAAGCCTGGTTCTAAGCTATGTGGTTATCATCTCTTCCTCTACATACATGAATACTTTACTCCATCTAAACAGATTTTTTTTTTTTTTTTTTTTTTTTTTACAATCCCCAGAAACTGGTTTTCATTTTCCCACCTTTCATTGCTGTCCTGCTTTGGCTCATACTACCCTATTCACTAGGAGAATCTTCTCTCTGTAAGTCCATTCTACATATCCAAATTTTGTAAACTTTTTAGGATAATGTAAAACCTATCATTACTGTAAAGGTATGTCTAACTGTGGCAGATGGGAGTAAATTTTGTCATCTTCTGAACTTTTGTAGTTCTTAGTGTCAGTGACTAACTTGTTGGGCATAACCTTATGCCTTATGATATGGCTTTAGTATTACTCTGAACTTTTCTTGATATGTATTACTGTTACTTAATCTTCCATGCATTTATTTCTTAGCTCTTCAGTTGTTTTCTCACTTCCTTGAAGGCAGAAAACATGTGTTTTACCTTGTGGTCTCTGTCATAATATCTGGGACTTAGTAAATCTTACTAATCATAAGTGATTGAATAGGATACAAATAGTTCTGTCTGACATTCAGATATCTTTCATTAATATATGGGACATACTTTTGTAGAGAAATAAAGTTGTGGAGCACTTGCTTTGTGCCAAGTACTAAGCTGGGTAATGGGGATGGAGAGGTTGATAGCATGGTTCCCCAAGGAGCTCATTCTGGGAGAAATGGACATGTAAATACATTCATGCAAGAGGGGGTATGTGTTAGTTAGTATTAGACATACTTCAGCACAAAGGAGGCTGTGTTTCATTCTGCGTAAGGAAGCAGGGATGGTGAAACAGATAGGCAAAGGACAAATCTAAGAGCGGGTTCTTGAAGAATAAGTACTTTGCTCAAGAAACGGATGGGTGTGTTAGTATGTGAGTGGGAAAAAGAAGGAGTATCCTCTAAGGTACATGGGAATTCATAGAAAAGAGACATCTGTAGGAAATACGATAATCCATTAAGAAGAATATGGAAATAGAGACTTCTGTTTCCAAAATGTGGCACAGAAGCAAGTTGGCTACACTCCCCACCACAGAAAACCAAAAAATGTAGCAGCAAGATTTATCACCAGTAATATCCCAGAACTCATATACAAGAAAACACTTCCCAGGGTCGCAGAGAAGTGAAAAATCTCCAAGTAGATGGTAAGAGAATAGGACTTCCATTCTGTGATGCTCCTCCTCCAAATCTGACTGGCACCAAAAATGCAGAAAATTTCTTCCCAACTCACAGCTTCTACACTAGAAAAGTGAAATTGAGGTGAACGACCAGTTTTCCTGACATCCTGGGTTCCTTGGCAGGCAAGATGTTCGTCTTAACCCACAGGAACAACTAAGAGTGCCTGAAGGAAGAGATATTCCTGAAGATAGGCAGAGACAAATGGAGACTGGACAACAGTTCCTAGCCCAGGAAACTCTGCTCTGTAATTCAGCCAAGGGAGATGCCAAATCAGAATGACTGTTCAGCAGCACTGTTTAGGAGATTTGTTCCCACAGATGTCTTGGGCAAGATCCCCTAGCCAGCTTTCCCACACTGCCAAGATAATCCATTTAGGATCTCCCTCATTTGAGATAGGCAATGCTCTCATCATTTATTAGAGCTGAGGCAAACCTGGGTTTAAGGTGCCATCTAGTGCTGGAAAAAGGCAGCAACTTACCAGAAAAATGATATTTGATAGGTAAATTACAAAGAAACTCTAAGCAAACATATTCTGTAACAACCGAAATGAGCCAGACATAGAAGACTGGCATAAATAACTAATTCTTTAATGCAAAGATGTAGACATATATCCACAAGAAACAACAGCAAACAGGGAGCCATGACTTCTTCAACTGACAAAAAGAAATTTCTGATTGACTCTAATGAGATAGTAATATGTGAGTTCTCTGATCAGGAATTGAAAATGACACTTTTAAGGAAACTCAGTGATCTCCAAGATACCACAGAAAAAAATCAATTCAGAAACTCATCAGAGAAATTTAACAAAGAGATTAAAATAATTTAAAAATTAAACAAATCTTATAACTTAGAAATGTATTTACTGAGCTGAAACATTTATTATAGGATCTCTACAAGAATACTGATCAAGCAGAAGAATTAGTGAGCTCAAAGACACGCTATTCTAAAATACAGAGGAATAAAACAAAAAAATGAAGATTATATATGAGATACAAAAAATTACCTAAAAGCATCAAATTTAAGAAATGTTGATGTTAAAAAATGAGTTCAGCAACAGCAAAGCTAGTTCATATAAATAATAACAGTAAACATTCCAAAATTGAGAAAGATCTAAATATCCAGGTACAGGATAGAAGGACACAGAACACCAAAGAGATTTGTCTCAAATAAGACTACTTTAAGGGATATAATAAGCATACTGTCAAAGGTCAAGGACAAAGGAAGGAACCTAAAAGTAGAAAGAGAAAGGAAACAAATTTTGTATAAAGGAGCTCCGATTCATGTGGCAACAGACTTTAAAAAAATAAATAAATAAATAAAAGACCTAACTATATAGGCCAGGATGGCATAGAACAACATTTTCAGTGCTGAAAGTAAGAAATTGCCATCCAAGACTACTGTGACTGGCAAAGCCATTCTTCAAATGTGAGAGATAAAGTTCTTCCCAGACAAAAACAGATAATTCACTACCACTAAAGCCATCTGACAAGAAATGCTAAAGAGAATTATTGAATCTGAAGGTAAAAAAACAATAAATGTGCAAAACAAGCAAACATTTAAAGGTATAAAACTCAATGATAAAGTTGAATACATGGACAGGCCCAGAATAATCAAATACTGTAATTGTGGTATGCAGTTAACTAATAATTTTAGTATGAAGCCCAAAAGACAAGTCTATCAAAAACAATAGTAGCTACAGCAATCTGTTAAGAGATAGGCAATATAAAAATATGTAAATTGTGACAACAAACAGTCAGAATGTGGGGAGGATGGAGTTAAAGTACAGTTTTTTTTTTCGCTTGTTTCTTTTCTTTGTGATCTAAGATGTCATCTCTTTAAAATAATTTGTCATACCGATAAGAACTTCTTTGTAAGCCTCATGCTAACCACAATGCAAAATACTATAATAGATCCACTAAAAATAACAAGCAATGAATTAAGCTACACAAGAGGGGAACCATAAAAGAAAATAGAAACAAAGGAATAAAAAAATACAGGAGTTGCAAAAGCCAGAAAACAAGTAACAAAATGGCAGTAGTAAGTCCTTAATATCAGTAATAACACTGAATGTGAGTGGATTAAAGGGCAACTAAAAGGTATAGAAGGATAAAGGCTAGATGAATAAAGAAATATGACCCAACAATATACCTACAAGAAACCCACTTCTCTATAGAAACGTGAATAGGCTGAAAATGAAGGGATGAAAAATGATATTATATGCACCTGGAAACCAAAAAAGAGCAGGAGTAATTATACTTAGATAAAATAGACTGTAACTCAAAAATTACAAAAAGAGAAAAAGAAAGTTACTATATAATGATAAAGAGGTCAATTCAGGAGGTGGATGTAACAATTAAAAAATATCTGTGCATCCACCACTGGAGCTCCCAAGTATTTAAAGCATTCATAGACCTGAAGGGACCGATAGACTGCAATAGAATAATATTAGTGACCTCAACACCTCACTCTCAATAATGGACAGATCATCTAGAAAGAAAATTGACGAAGAAACTTTGGAGTTAAACTACACACTACAGCAAACAGGCCTAACGTCTATTTGCAGAACTTCTCATCCAACACATTTGTTTTATCAACACATGGAGCATTCTCTGGAACAGACTCTCTAGTCCACTAAAGATGTTCCAACAAATTCAAAAACAGGCAAATCATATCAGGTATCTTTTCTGACCACACTGGAATAAAACTAAAAATGAATAACAAGAGGAACCTCAGAAGCTGCATAAAAACATGGAAATTAAACACATGTTCCTCAATAACCAATGTGTCAATGAAGCAAGTAAGAAGGAAATTAAAAAATTTCTTGAAACAAATGAAAATGGAATTACAACATACCCAGATCTGTAGATATGGTGAAAGTAGTACTGAGGTAAGTTTATAGTAATAAGTAACTACATCAAAACAGCAGAAAGTCTTCAAATAAAAACTCAAGGATACATCTCAAGGAAGTAGAAAAGCAAGAACAAACCAAACATAAAATTAGTAGAAGGAAAGGTATAATAAAAAACAGGAATTAATAAAATTGAGACTAGAATAAATACATAAGACTAACAGAAGCAAAAATTGGTTTTTTGAAAAGATCAAAGTGACAAACCTCTAGCTAGACTAAGAAAAAAAGGGAGAAGATCCAAATAAATAAAATCAGAAATGAAAAGGGAAACATAGCAATTGAGACCACAGAAATAAACAGAATCATTAGAGACTGTGATGAGCAACTTTATGCCAACAACCCTGGAAAACCCTAGAAGAAATGGATAAATTCCTGAATCCATATAACCTACCAAGATCGAACCATGAAGAAAAGGAAAACCTCAACAAATTAATGTATAATAAGATTGAAGCTGTAATAAAGTCTTGCACTGATGGCTTCACTGTTGAATTCTATCAAAAGTTTAAAGAACTAATACCAATTCTACTCAAACTTTTCAAAAAAATTTAAGTGGAGGGAATACCTCCAAACTCATTCTATGAGATCAGGATTGTTCTGGTACCAAAACCAGATAAGTACACAACTAGAAGAGAAAACTACACGCCAATATCCCTGATGAACACAAATGCAAAATTCCTCAACAAAATACTGGCAAACCAAATTTGACAGCACATTTAAAAGATCATTCACAATGATTACATGGGATTCACCTTAGGGATACAAGGATATTACAACACAAATTAAAAAAAAATAAAATATTACATTGTAGCACCACCAACAAAAAACATATGATCAGTTCAATAGATGCAGATATAAAAAAGCATTGAATAAAATTCATCTTCCCTTTACGATGAAAACTCTCATAAACTAGGTATAGAAAGAACATACCTCAAAATAATAAAGGCCATATATGACCAACGCACAGCTAAGATTGTATTTAATGGCGAAAAATTGAGTGTCTTTCCTTTAAGATCTGAAACAACACAAGGATGCTCACCTTCATCACTGTTATTCAATGTAATACTGGAAGTCCTGATCAGAGCAATTAGAGAAAGGAATAAAGTGCATCAAAATTGGAAAGGAAGAAGTAAAGTTAGGCTTCTTCACAGACAACATGTTCTTATACTTAGAAAAACCTAAATTATCCATCAAAAAGCTGTTAGAACTAATAAGCAAATTTAGTAAAGTTGCTGGATACAAAATTGACAAAAAAAAATCGGTAGTATTTATATGTCAATAGCGAAGAATCTGAAAAGGAAATCAAGAAATCAGTTCCACTTATAGTAGCTGCAAAGGATATAAAATATCTAAGAATCAATTAACCAAAAAAGTGAAAGATTTATACAAGAAAATCTATAAAACTCTAGTGAAAGAAACTGAGTAGGACACAAGAAAGGAAAATATATTTTATGCTCATGGATTGGAAAAATTAATATTGTTGAAATGAGAATGCTACCCAGGGCTATTTACAGATTCAATGCAATCTCTATCAAAATACCAGTGACATTCTTCACAGAATTGGCATGGTGTTGGCATAGCAAGAGACACATAGACCAATTGAATAGAAGCAAGAACCCAGATATAAATCCACATACCTACAGTGAACTCATTTTTTGACAAAGGCAGCAAGAACATACACAATGGGGAAAGGATTGTTTCTTCAGTAAGTAGTACTGGGAAAACTAGATAACCATATGCAGAAGAATGAAACTAGACTTCTGTCTCACCATAAATAAAAAACAAATCACAATGGATTAAAGACTTAAATTTTAGATTTGAAACTATGAAACTACTAGAGGAAAACATTTGGGAAATGCTACACGACAATTGGTTTGAGCAAAGATTTTTTTGTGTAAAACCTCAAAGGTTCCAGCACGTAATTAAAATAGATAATTAGGATTACATCAAGTTAGAAAGATTTTGCATAGCAAAGGAAAACTGTCAGCAAAGTGAAAAGATAATTCCCAGAATTGGAGAAAATATTTGCAAACTATCAATCTGACATGGAATTTATAAACAGAATGTAAGGCGCTCAAACAACAACAACAACAACAACAAACCAAAACACCACATCACACAAAACAAACCAATTAAAAACAGGGCAAAAGACCTGAATAGACATTTCTCAAAAGGACACATATAAATGACTAACAGGTATGTGAAAAAATGCTTAACATCATTAATCATCAGAAAAATGCAAATGAAATCTGCAGTGAGATGCCATCTGCAGTTAGTATGGCTTTTATCAAATAGACAGGGAATGATGGATACTGGTAATGGTATGAAGAAAGGGGAACCCATGTACATTGTTGGTGGGAAGGTAAATTAGTTCAGCCACTACTGAAAACAGTGCAGTGGTTTCTCAAAAAACTAAAAGCGTTTCACTGCTGAATATATATCCAAAAGAAAGGCAGCAAATCACACTGCCATGTGTGTACCTATGTAACAATCTTGCATGTTCTTCACATGTACCCCCAAACCTAAAATGCAATAAAAAGTATATATATTAAAAAAAAAAAAAGAAAGGAATCAATATATTGAAGAGATATCTGCACTCCAATGTTTATTGTAGCCTATTCACAGTAGCCAACATAAGAAATCAACCTAAGTTTCTATAAATGGATAAATGAATAAAACACACACACACACACACACACACACACACACACACACACACAATGAAATATATTCAGCCATAAGAAAGAGTGAAATCCTGTCATTCACAGCAAGATGAATGGAGTTGGAGATATTATGTTAAGTGAAATAAGCCAAGAAGAGAAAGACAAGTATTACATTTACACATGCATGTGGGAGTTGAAAAAACGGATTTCATGAAGATAAAGAGTAGATTGCTGGTTACCAGAGCCTGGGAATGGTAAAGGGGATGGGGGGACAAAGACAGGTTGATTAATTGGTACGAATAGATAGTTAGAAGAAATAACTAGTGTTTGATAGATCAGTAGGATGACTGTAGTTTACAAAACTCTATTGTACATTTCAAAACATGGAGGGTACTAAATTAAATGTTTCTAGCATACAGAAAAGACAAACATTTAAGATGATGGATATCTCAATTATCCTGGTTTGATCTTTACATATTAATGTATTATATTATCACATGTACAACTATTATGTATCAATAATAATTTTTTTTACAAAAGAACATGGAAAAGAAATAGAGATGACTTTTTAAAAATGAATAATCTGGAATTTAATTTCCAAAAACATGTTCACACTAAATTCCTCTGTTTTCCTCCCTCTCTCCCTCTCCCTCTCCCTCTCTCTCTCCCTTCCCTTCCCTTTCCTTTCCTTTCTCTCCCTTTCCCTTTCCCTTTCCTTTCCTTTTTTTCCCATTTAGTCCAGAAATCTGGAGTAATATAAACCTGCTAGGATGTATGACCTCTTGCAGTGTGCCAAGCTCTGTGCTAATCATCATCATATATGATCTAATTTATCCCTCAAACAATCCTATGATGTCAGCATTATTTCTGATGAAGAACTTGAGGCTTAGGGTAGGGAAAATAACTTGCTCAAGGTCAGATAGTTGACAAGTTGCATAGCCGAGGCTCTAACCCCCTCTTTCCCTGAAGTCCCTGCCCTTAAGTCACAAACAAAACTGCTTCACTCTCCCTATTCGACTCCGTAATATTCAGCATATCATAAATCCTGCCATTTTTAACTTCTAAATGTTTTTCATTGTTTTCATCCCTGTTACCACAGCATCTCTTGCCTAGACAATTATCACTTCCTCCTGATAGGTCTGATTGCATCTAGCCTTTCTCTGGTTATGCCTGTCTTAGATGGTGGTCAAAGTGATATACCTGAAAGGCTGCAAGTCTTCTTGTTGACTATCAGACCCTTTAGTCAGGTGATGCTGACTGAGTGTTTGGAACACACATTGAGAATTACTGCCCTGTAGTGTTTTGCCTGAGTTCAGAAGAGGAAGTGAAGCCAGGAAAGGTAGGGATATGGCAGAGAGAAGACTGAACAGCAGAGAGTAAGCCCTGGAAGACCCAATAAATCATTTGGTCTTTTTTTTTTTTTTTAATACTGTACTTTAGATTCTGGGGTACATGTGCAGATCATACAAGATTGTTGCATAGGTACATTAATGGCAAGGTGGTTTGCTGCCTCCATCCCCCCATCACCTATACCTGACATTCCTTGCCATGTTATCCCTCCCTACCCTCCCTCCCACTTTCCCTTTCTTAGCCCCCACCAAAGGACCGAAGTGTGTGATGCTCCCCTCTCTGTGTCCACGTGTTCTCATTGTTTAACACTCACCTGTGAGTGAGAATATGCAGTATTTGGTTTTCTGTTCTTGTGTCAATTTTCTGAGAATGATGGTTTACAGCTTCATCCACATCCCTACAAAGGACACAAACTCATCATTTTTTATAGCTGCATAGTATTCCATGGTGTATATGTGCCACATTTTCTTTGTCCCGTCTATCATTGATGGGCATTTGGGTTGGTTCCAGGTCTTTGCTACTGTAAACAGTGGCGTGATGAACATGCATGTGCGTGTGTCTTTACTTGAATGTTTGGCATCACAAATATAGACCTTGAGAATGAACAAACTCACTGCTAGGTAAAGTCAAAGAAAAGAAAACTGATTTACAGGTAATTTCATGTATGCATTAAAAGAAATTCTGAGCAGTAGGAATTTGCATCATCATTGAAAATCAATGTGGAAGTATATCTTCTAATTTTTCACTTTGGTATTTAATTTTCTGAAGCTATTTTTTGTGTCTAGTTTTCCAGATACACATTTTATTAACATAGTTCAGTAATGTAGTATTGACATAGTTAAGTAATACAGATTGATTTGAGTCTTCTCAATAAAAAACTGGGAGAATGCGATGAATAGGTTACATTTTATATCTTTCCACATTCTTTTATTTATATTTAAATTGAAGTTGGAAAAAACAATCACTTTCAGAAAGCAAACCCTCTTGTGCCTGGTGCTCAGCTGGAATATTGTCCTGGCCTCTGTATGGGTATGGTATGTGTATAGACAGGTGTGTGTATTTGCACTCAGAGATTGGGACTCTTAAGCAACCCTAATTAGAAAGTTAAATAAATACAGAAAGCTTTAAGAATTATCTCAACCCTATTCTCTTCTCAATCTATGTAGCTATCTCTGGATCAGACTGTTGTGTGATATGAAAATCTTTCCTATGTTAGGAAGCAGAATGAAGTTATGATGTATTATTTGTATTGTGTTAATTTTTCTTTCAGTGTAAAATTTAAGAGATTAAAACCAAAATAGAATTAGATAAACTAACGTGTGTACTCAGTTGTGTACCTCTGTATGAACAATTACTAAACTTGTCAAAATTGTTCCTAGAATGTTGTTTTTATATTCATTTAAACTGCAACGTGAACTCTTAATCTCATTTTTGATAAATGATTATCATAAATTATCTACAAGTGGATTCCTTTTCTATGATTTTATTTTTTTTATAACTCTGAATCTGACCATGCTTTTTAAATTATGTGTTTGTCATGCTTGGCGGTCCCTTCCATGTTTGGCCATTCCTAAGCTTCTGTAATTCCAAAAGGTCATTGTGTGCCCTGACCTCCTGCTAGGAGAACTGCTTTTTTCTCTCTCCAGATGTTTTGCAATTTAAACTTTTATTGCTGTAATCTGTATACAATTCATATATGAAAAGTGTCAAATATCATTGTCCAGCAGTGAAATTAGGATTCTTTCAAATTGGTGGGAAATGTTAACAGAGGGCAACTGTGTCCTGCTAGTGTTTCTCCTGGTAAGCTGGCTCTGAGAAGGCTGTTTTCCTTTTAGCCATCTGTGCTTCCATAAACAATCTGCAGTGTTTTTTTCTTCTAATTCAAATTCTAGCAGCTGGATTTCCTCCTTAGTTCCTTCTGATGCTGTGACACCAGTAGCATCGCACCCATGAATCTTTGTGCTTCTTTCTACTTTTAGGGATTATATCACCAAAGATGTTAAATAAGCAGTTCACTTGAGTTTCCCACAGGAGGATTCTGTAATGCATGTGCTAAAGTAAGCCAACTGAGGCCTGGGTGAGAAAATGGAAGAGAGCATTTTTACGCCCCCTGCCCAACTTTAAATGCCCATGGTTCTTCCTCTCTATTTAAAAACAGGTAAATCTTCCTATCTAGTTAACCATTTTTTGTTTGTTGAAAAATCTACCTCTAACATTCTATCCCCACTATCTACCAATGCTGCCTATTTCTAGTATCAGGAACTTCAGCTTTTTGGATTTAGTTCAAAAAAGTGTTTTTTTTTTTTTTTAAATAAAAATATCTTATTTTGTTAGCTGTTTGTAAATATAACCTTGCCAGTAAAAGTCTTTAGATATGTAATTAGTGTTGCTATATATGTAATATATAATATTCATAGACCAGAACACACACTCTTCCTTCCTGTTTAAATTCATCTAATGCATAAATATTTTGCTTTTCAATGGAATTAGTAGTCATTAAAATTGAAAATTTTCAGAATGTAGTACATTGCCTTCTTTTTACAATTTAAAAAAGTTAGAAACAAAACTACAGTAGCTATTTCTTTAGTAATATTTCCTTGCAAGAGTCATGTTGCAAAGTCTATCAATTATTTTTCCTTTAAAGGAAAGACAAATGTCAGAAAATAAGATATCATATAAACAAAAAAATTTCAAAATATTTTTCAGGGAGATTTGTGAGTAGTTGAATTGGCAACCTGATAGTTGAAAACAGAAGACCAAGAGAGAACACGATGACTTTACCAAAAAAAAAAAAAAAAAAAAAAGAAAACCCCAAACCAAAAACTAAACTAAATAATAGCAAAAAACTCATGCAGATAAAGACAAATTAAACCATCCAAACACTAAATACTTTTTCATTGTGATATCAAAGATTTGAATTTAATAAAACATTCAAGTAATTGATCAATATTCTTTCACTGACAAATTTTGTTGATTTGTAGGGTAAAGACATTAAAAATGAACTTGGCTATTGGTCTTAACAAGATACTTTTAGTCTCATGTAGTTTTATATCACTAAACTTAGAAATATTTTCCTGAATTAGATAAGAATAATGAACTTTTCCTTGAAAAAATATTCTTAAATTCCTATGAAATATTAATTAATGAATCCTGATAATTAATACTGCTGAGCATCCAATAGTACATGGATACTCAGGAACTTATTTTCATTAGCTAAAAGTTCCACAGGATCAGTGGTTATCTTCTTCATTGTGGTCCGAGTGTCAATATGGCAGGCACTCAATTCACGGCTGAAAAAAAAGTGAATGAGTGTTAAATTAATGTTTGAAATTCATTACTCTTAAGTGGCATTGTAGGAGATGAAAAGGCTAAAAATCAGAAATTCTGGTTTTGCTACTTGGCCATTTGCATAACCTTGAGGGAGGTACTTGATAGTTGCTGATTTCCACAGCCCTAAAACGAATGGGTTGGAATAGACAGTTTCTAAATTCCCTGGCAGTATTCTTCCAGGTTGATCTCGAGAGGAGCAACATCATCTCATTTATGCAATAAATATTTATTGAACCCTTTGCTAACACCATGCCGAAGTAACACAGAAGGTAGGACCTAATGGAAAAAGTAATTTAAGTAAACAGACAAGCTTGGATAAATGCTGTGAAGGGAATTCACTGGGCTTTTTCAGAGACTGTAACATGAAGGGAATCTAGTCTAGATTAGGAGTCTGTTGGGATCTCTCTGGGCATGTGATACGTCTGTAATTCAAAGTAGAACTTAGGCAGAGGATGAGAGGAATGAAAAGTATTATTAGAAGATAGCAAAAAAAGTAAAACCCAGAGGAACTGAAAGAGAACATTATGTGGTAGGCACATACTGGATGATGTTACAAAGCAGCAGGTGAGGAAGAAGAGAAGCAAATTAGGAGGCTGTTGCTGTGGTCCAGAGGAGGGACAGGTAGTTGGGGACTAGGATGAGACAGTGAACTGGGGAAACGTGGATGAAATTGACATTTATCTTGTGCCCACAGCCGACAGTACTGGGATAGACTTTTTATGAAGCATGAATGATTAGGCACCATCAAAAGTGATTCCTAAAATTCTTCCTTATTAAGCCACTGAGTAATGGACGTCTCATTAGTTAAGGTGAAGAATTCAAGTGGGCAGGATATTTGTGCATATCAAGTTTGACCCTTGGATGTTAAGTGGAGATATCAAGTAGGCAATTGGATGTACTGAGCTCAGGGGTGAGGCTAGGAGTCAGCAGATATATAGATGGCATTTAAATTATGGAATTTGGAGTAATAAGTACAACTATATCAAACCTCAAGCAACTCCAATACTTTTTGTTTCAAGAGGTATTTAATGTTATCTGATCCATTAGGATGCCTTTTAGTTGAGGTGATATATGAACTAGTCATTAATCGTGAAGTTTTAGCAGCAAAATTTTGCAGAGATTTTTATCTCCTTAAATCCATATTTTCCAAGTATTAAAGAAATATTTTTTATCAAAGAGTAGTCTTTGATTAGAGGTATATTTATGCAATATACATATATTTAAATGTGAATTTGCTCTATGAAACTCAGATGGGAGAAAAGTCACGTTTTAATATTTTGTATTACTCCAGCTTCACAGGGCTTTTATCCTCCATGCTTTATTGGTGGGCAATTTAACCTTAGTTTTCCTTTTCTCAGAAGGTTCTATTCTTTTTTTTTTTTTTTTTTTGAGACAGAGTTTCGCTCTTGTTACACAGGCTGGAGTGCAATGGCACGATCTCGGCTCACCGCAACCTCCGCCTCCTGGGTTCAAGCAATTCTCCTGCCTCAGCCTCCCGAGTAGCTGGGACTACAGGCACGTGCAACCATGCCCAGCTAATTTTTGTATTTTTAGTAGAGATGGGGTTTTACCATGTTGACCAGGATGGTCTCGATCTCTTGACCTTGTGATCCACCCGCCTCGGCCTCCCAAAGTGCTGGGATTACAGGCTTGAGCCACCGTGCCCGGCCCAGAAGGTTCTATTCTTTCAGTGGCCTTGACAGAAGTTCTAGGAATTTACCTGATCAGAAGACTTGGCCAAGGTGTTCACTTTCCCATGGTTG
The DNA here is from genome assembly GCA_004027835.1 of Alouatta palliata. Lineage (NCBI taxonomy): Eukaryota > Metazoa > Chordata > Mammalia > Primates > Atelidae > Alouatta > Alouatta palliata. The sequence goes on from PVKV010016534.1 coordinate 28,039, forward strand.
ACTGCTCAAGGCATCTACCATTTCACCAGATACTGCAAAGCTCTCTTTGCCTTAAAAAAAACCACATAGGATTTAGTTTTGAACAACAGTTTGGGCTGATCTTCCAACCAGAATTTATAAAATATCATTCACTTCTTCAACAGCCTAAGAGTAAACAACTTGGCTAAGAAAACTCTCTTTTATTTTATAACACTCTGCATTTCTACATGGGTTTCTTGGATAAAGGAATCCAGGCTGTGAGCACTGCAGGCTCTTCCTGTACCCAGGAGAGGCTGGCGCTGTCAAGTCCCAGACAACCCCTCGTCTACCAAGTTTTCATCACCAGGGAGAGTTTCAAGTTTTTCCTCCTTCCTAACAGGATGAGAGACTATTTTCTTGTGGGACCAGGCAATTTATCTCCCTAACTGTTTGCAATTCTCAAAGTCCACAGGCCTGCCTTTGCTTTTACACTTTCTCATGCTTTAATGATGTCACGTTGATGAGTGTAGCCTGCCACAAAATGTGTACCTTCCCCGCAGGCAAAGCTGGGCACTTGCCGTTCTCTAACTTCCTGTAGGTATTTCTGAATCTCTGTTTTGTGGTTGTACAGTGTTATTTGTAGCCCACTATAGACTTAGACCTCCTCCTGTAATCCTTGTAGCTTTGCATAATGCTCAGTCACATAGTAGGCAGCTTGATGGATTTGCTCATTTGTACGTATGAGTGAGCACACTTGTTTATACAGTGTATTTTGGAAGGGATCTCAGGAAAGGATTTTATACCAGCCTTCCCAAAATCTGACAGAAGTGGTTGCCTTGACTTTTTACCTGTTCTGATAATGCCTTGTTTGCTCTACAAACACTAGGCCAGTTCCTCTGAAATTCATTTGATACCTGTTTCTTAAATCTTGATGTGAGCCATAACTTTCTTTCTCTGTTCTTTCCTTTTTTAGCATTAGTAGTTGAAAGAAGATTTAAAAAGTGTCAGATTGTAGGCAGATTGATCTCAGAGCAAATTAAGTTGCCAAACATTGCACTCCTACTCTGATTTTAAAGAGATTGATCCACATTTCCTGAGTCTAAATGTACTGTCTTAGAATTTTCAGTTTGCTATGACAAACTACCATAGATTGGCTGGCATATAAACAACACAAATTTATTTCTCACAGTTCTGGAGACTGCAAAGTCTGAAATTGAGATGCTTGGAGATTCCATGTCCAGTGAGGGCATGGGTTTTGGGTTTGCAGACAGCTATCTTTTTGCTATGTCCTCATATGACAAAAAGAACTCTGTTCTCTTCAGCCCTTTATAAGAGCATTAGTCTCATTCATGAAATCTCTTCCCACATGACACTAGCATTCTATCTATAGCAGGTACCCTAGCCAGAGCCCTCCAGATCAGTCTATTGTTATAGTTTATATATACAGACATCTTTTCAACCAGCTCCTGGTATTTATCCAAAAGGCTGACATACCCTGCTCTCTGGTGTTCAACCACATCTAGAAGCCTGTTTGATTACTTGAGACATTCATTCAAAGTCACTAAAGCACTAATGGCTTTGGCAGCATGAAGATCACCAAGATTTGGTCCTAAGACAGTCCATTGGCTACCCACCATTCGTAAAGTATTTGGTAATATATCCTAGCCATATTCATATGTCTCCTAGGGTGAGAATATCATTCTTGGAAAATGAACTCAATTATTGATAATTTACTTTTTTCATCAAAAGGAGTACCGCATTCCTACTGTCTACTTCAGCATATTAGCTGATGTCTTAAGTGGCATGTTAAGGTGTGGGGCTATAGGGATGTTTTCACACCCAAGTATTCTGACATCCTGGTCACTGTATGTTCTTTTTATTTAAAAAGAGATTTCCTTTTGGGAAATTCAGGATCTGAGATAAGAATATCAAAAATCAACTTCCATGCTCCTCCATTTCTGATATTTTTCTAGTAATGAGAGAGAAATCTATCTTTTGAGCAACAAAACTGCACTCATCCTTTTTTTTCTTTCTCAAATTTTTGAGTATCATTCTGTATTTTCTTAGGAGGTTCAAAGCATTCTGAACATGCTTTCAAACCTAGTTCTTTCACATCCGTTTTCTCACATTCATCTTTTTCAGCATCCCATTCATCTTTCTACAACAGTTTTCCAGCAGGGTCACAGCTGTGACTGGTTTCTTCAATAGTCTATACTCAGTGGGAAGTGAATATGAAACCATTCTGTTTTTCTCCAGTCATTTACTAAAACCATACTCAGATGAATCTCTCTCTCTCTTTTTTTAATAACTTAACATCTTGGACAGATTAACATCTTAGACATCTTGGACAGATCTTGGGTCACTTTAGATTATTTAAAGTGAGTCCATTTTAAGACTCTAATTTCCTATCTGATTGAAACTTTAGCCCCTCCTCTTTCCCCAGTAGATCTGAAGCGGAGAGTGATCATGATCTCCTCTTTTATTCCTTTTTTACTTGTGGAGAGGGAGGCTGGGCCTGAAATCCCCCAGGGATAACTCTTGTCTCTCTTCTCTCTTCTTATGCTACATAGGTCTTTCAGTGAATGGAACAAGGAGCAGAAGGTGGAGACTATATTATATCACCATTGTAGCTGGCTACTACTGTCAGTCATCACTCTTTCTGTGAATAACACTGACTTGCTGTGTTAGCTTTGCTGTGCTGGCTCTGAGGAGAGGCAGGTGTGTATTTTCAGAGGGCCCTGTGGGGGCCTGCTATTCCACAGTTTTTGACATGAGAGATCTGGTTGCAGCTTCAGCTATTCTAACTGTTTACAGAATTACCTACTGTTGCCTCAGTTAGCAGCCAGCCTTCCTGGGTGGCAAGTCTGCTCAAGTTTTAAGACTGTGTGTTGCTCTAGTTATTTGTGATTTGCTTCAGGATATGGGCCTGGTAGTTGTTGTCACTTTATGTCTAGTATTTGGCTCTAGCAGTCAATTCTGGGCTTCTGAAAGAAACTCCACTCAAAAATAACATTGCATGAGTCACGATAGGATAGGTTATGTTGCAGTTGCAATTATAACATCTCAGTGACTTAACACAGTGTTTATTTCTTGCTCACTTTATAAGTCCAACACAGATTAATGGGAGGGCTCTGCTCATTATAGTCAGTCCAGAACTCAAAACAATGGAGGATCCATTTTGTCATGTACTTTCATAATTACAGAGAGAGGAAAAGATAAATGAGGAGTCTCACTTTACTAAAGCTTCTATGTAGAAGTGACATAAATCACTTTTTATTGGTCAAAGTGTGCAATATTTCTAAGCCTACCCTCAAAAAGACTGAAGTGTAACACTTTCATGTGTCAGGAAGGAGAATGGGAGCCCTTGTGAAAAGCCCTAGTGACAGCCAAGGTCTGCCCTTTATTTAGTTCCCTCTTACCCAAAAGTTCCATCCAGTGACTGAATCAGTTTTCGAGTCCAGGATCTCTGAATGGTGCTCCATAATCTTCTTATCAGGTCTGGGCATGGCTCTTCTTAGTCTGCAGACATGTAAATATAAATGAAAACCGTCTATCTCTGATACACGCATTATACAATGGTGGGAGAGGGATAGGATAACAACAACAAAATCCTCATTAAGTAAGGGGTAGAGGGTGAGACACAAAGCACTGCATAGCAATTCTGAAATCCAGCCAGGCCTACACCGACAGTGAAAAATGTTATTTAATAGGACCCCAATTCTTCCAATTGGGAGGGCTTCCCATTCACTACTTCTCATGGTTCTTGGCTCTGCTGCTCAGAATATTCTTCCTTTTCCATTACCCTTTGATTTAATCTGAAGTGGACACTGGGAAAGTTGTCTGCCATTGAGTACTGAGGAATTTTATCAGTCTGCTTCGTAACTGTGGAAGGTTGGAGACCTAAAATCATTTTCAGTCACTGACCTTTTTCAGTTTATGTACGTGGTCTCTTTGGTAGTATAACTGTATTAAAACATATCATCGCATCTATTAGATTACATACAGTTTTGTATGCCAAGAACCACACATAGTTTATTTTTAGACATACTAATTAGGTTTATTCGATTTCCCCCCATCTCTACTCTGTTAATTAGGGACCTATTAGATTTCTTTTTCTTTCCTCTAAACCATTTTTTTCAATGGCAAGAAATAAGTAAGCATTAAGCCTTTAGTTGCACTTTCTCTTCTTGCCTTCGTAACCTAGCTAGAGGTTATAAGAATGGGTTTGAAAGCTATACTCTTGATTTTATCCTTATTGAGTTACAATTCGCCTTATCATTGTAAGGCATTCTTAAGTTCTTCTTTCACAAGTTGAAAAAGGAAAATTAGCAGCTTTGTGTGTATATGTGTATTTTTGCTATTCAATTTTTATTTCTAAGAAAGTGGCTGAAGTTAGCCAGTTGTTTTCTGAACTCATTTATTTTTCATAATACCTTATCAAATGAAGCCGACAGTAATCAGCACCCAATGCTAACATTATTTTCTGATCTCTTTTATGAAAGCTTCAGGCTTTTTAGATACATCTTCTTCCTTCCAAGCCACTACAGGAAACTCTTTTACCAAAAGTACTGTTGATTATAATCCTTCTAGCTTCCAATAACAGTTTCCTCGCTGCTTGCCACTTTATTACTAAGAAATTCTATGTATTAATAGTTTTATGTTATGTATTATGACTATATTTCACATTGGGTTCTGATTTCTGTACCAATCAGAATATGTTTGTTATTCTGTATTATGCAGGTAGTGTTTTCAAGAATATGCTGTACTAACAAACATCTCTAAAGTTTAAGTGGTTTAACCAAACAAAATTTATTAAAATTCAAATGGATTAACTAGAAAAATGTTTATTGTTATGCCTACATGTCTAACACAGGACAGTAGAGGACTTTTGCTTGTATAGTTCTGCAGGGATTCAGGTTGATGGAGGCTTCAGTTGATGGATATTCCATGTAACTAACTTTCATTGGCTATAGCTAGTCACTTGGACATGCATAACTTCAAGCTGACTAGGGAAGACTAATACTACCAGATGCCTGGAAAGAAGACTGGAATGTTTGTGAATAGTCCTATTCACATATTTAGTTTTTAACATATTAATTTTAACATATTAATTTGCTTTTAACATATTAATTTGCCCATCTGTAGTGCAGATGTGAGAATTGCTAAAAATCAGTTCTGATATTTCTCTAAGCCTGCTTCTTCTGTAGTACTCCCAATCTACTTAATAGCAATTCCATTTGTTAAATTATTTGATTGAACATTGTGTATCTTTCACATTTGTCTTTTTATTGCACCCAGCATTCAATAGAATAACCAATCCTATTGGTTTTACCTTCAAAATATATGAACAATTTTATTGCCACTGCTTACTACTTTCATCCCTGCTACCCAGATCTAAGCTACTGTTATTGTTAATCTTCTAGCTGATTGCTCAATTCTGCACTTTAATCCTGTGTAATTATTCTTAATACCCTCATCATATCAATGCTTTCAATGCATAAAACATATAATTTCTTTGCTCAAAACTTTCCAAAAGTGTCACATTTTACTGCATGACCGAGCACCTTCCAAATTCTTCTGTCACTCTCAAGTCCTTCCCTTTTATGTTCCCTTGCTCACTCTACTCCAGCTGCATTATTTTCCATACAGCCCCTTAACATACACTCACTCACTGTTCATTTTCTTTTCCAAGAGATCCAATAATTTACTCTCTCACCTCTTTCATGTGTCTGCTCAAATGCCTCTTTGTCAATGAAGCCTTGGCCAACCAGCGCGTTAAAATGTCCACCCTCTTCCCACTTTCTGCTTTCTTCTACATTTGTAGCAATTATCATCATCTAATATATTTTTATTTATTTACTTTATCATCTCTATCCACTAGAATGGACACCCAAGGGAGCAAGAGGGCTTGTTTCTTTTATTTTTTCTCTTTTCCCTCCTTATTCTTCTTCTTCATTACTATTATTATTAAACAACCTTTTTTTTTTTAACGTTGCTGTACCTCTAGTACCTGAAACAGAAGAACAGTGCCTGGAACATAGTAAGTACTCAGGAAAGTTTGCCAAATACATGAGCAGAATATTGGAGCATGAACAACAAGCAGATCCATGAAATCTAGCTGAATAATCACACAGAAATTGTCTTACATTGTGAAAATGATGGTGAAGAAAAGAAGGATTTGCCACAATGAGTAGTTATATAGATAAATATAAATTTGGATTTCTTAGAAAGTTGCAGCTCACTCCAAAATAGATTGCAGATATGTACAAGATTTACATTTTTAAAAAATTAGAAAATACTAAAATAAATAATTGGAATATTAGAAAGTATTTGTGAGTATGGTGTAATATGTAGAAACTATAAAATAAAGGATTGATAAATCTGATTTATCAATTAGAATATATGCAATTCAATAGCATATCACTTTTAAAAAATTGTGTATCGCAAATGTACCATAAAAAAGTCAAAACAAAAAATAGAAGAACAAAAGTGTTTCAGATTTTTAAGACAAATAGTTAACTTTCTTGGTATATGAGATAACCAGTTCTTCCAAATCAAGACAAAAGGAAAAAGAAAAACCCAGACAATGAAATGCACAAGGAATATGACCAGAGGGAAAAAGAACTAGGTATGGCTCTTAAACCTATTTTAAAAAATCACAATCTCACTGCCAGTACTACAAAAAACAAATTAGAACCACAGTGAGATATAATTTTTAAAAACATAATATTTGTAGAAGTAATTTGATTTTAAACATATGGCATTTGACAAACAGGATAAAATTATAGTTCTAGGAGAAAGGATAAACAGCAGATTAAAAAGAAAATCTATCATAAGCCATAAATGCAAATAAAATTCCATCACAAATTTGTCAAGCACTTTCTGTTAACACTTTATTTTCCAGGAAATACTGATATTCTTTAAAATGTTCTGAGATACTCTGCATAAGGAGAAGAAATGATGACACTTATTCCATTACTCCGATTGGATTGAGTGCAGAGTCAATTAAGAGTTTTCTTTGAATTCTTGATATTTTATGGAAAGAACATTGAGATTTTGTTTTGTTTCTTACCAGGAAACACATTTACTGAGAGAAAAACCTTGCTTAGCTTGTTATTGACAGAAGAATTATCAGGATCATACCATTATGCAAACCATAGATATAACTGAATAAGCAATAATAGAGCTTCCTATTCAATGCTGGGGACCCATCAAAGGTGGGTGGATTCTCCACAGGCAGCATGGCTGTTATACTTTATTGTTGTTCCTAACACCTCTATATCAGTGCTGGCAGAATTCTAGACATTGATTTATCTTACTCTCTGTCGTGGCTGAGCTCTACAGCTTTTGCTCAAAAGAAAAGGCAGCAAATTAATGTAATATTTCTTCTTGGATGTCTGGAGGAAGAAAGAAGGATCTTTAGAACAACTGGACAGGATGCTTAGCTGTTTGACACAATGCTTCTGAATTCTTTCACATCTTCCCCCTAATCCCTCTTCTCCCTTGCCTGCTTCTAACTCATCCAGGTCTTCCCACAGAGGTCTCTCGCAACCTCCCAGTCTGGCCATGTTTTCCCCAGGCACTAGCATTGGAAGTACTTTCTGTTAGGCAGGACTGGATTTTCAGCAAGGCCAGTAGGAGCATATGTAGAAAGAACAGACTGTGGGGGCAGTGAAGCTGTTTCTGAAATCTTGCCTTGAGGCTCAGAACATAAACCTAAACTAACTAGTAGGAAGCCATAAATCCTTCATTTCAGTGAAAGGATTGTAATACACTTTTTACAGCTCACAAGGAGGTTAACAGTAAAACGTTTATCTTGTCTAACCTTGTAAAACTGTTCCAGAAACAGACTAGAAGGGGACAAAAATGATGGGAAAGCACTAACTACGAAGTCACTGTTCTTACAGGCAGCCCTGTGCAGGAGGGAGCTATGCATTCACACAGAAATGCTCTCATGGTCTGGCTCTATTTCTTTGGCTTGGATGGGAGGCCAGATTCAAGGGCTTCCTTCAGGGAGATCTATTTGCGATTTCAGTTGTCCTGGGCCCCACTTCTCTACAGTTAGATTTTTCTGTCTCTGATAATGATGATCCATAAACAGTCATGGCCTCTCTGTTGCAACCCAGATGTGAGTTATACACTATGATGCAGAGAGAATTAAAAAAAAAAAATTGGCCCAGTATTTTCTTTATGACATTTAGAATTCCTTTGAGAGGAATTTTCCAACTTAAAGGTCTTTTTTTTCCTCTCATAAGAATTTTATAAATCTTGCAGAATGATTAATCATTCTAAATAAAATATTAACTACTCAATGTCTAAATAAGGCATTTGAAAGGCAAAAGGTCTTTCTTTGTCTCTTCTTGAAATCAAACATTTCAAACAATTTTTTAGATGACAGGTTACTGATGTTCTTAGGTTGAAATGTGTCAGAAGATTTGAGAAGATAGGAATGGAACTTATTTACCTGCTGACCTGGCTATATTACTGCTCTGTATTTATATTTTGTTAAATGATTTAGCAATATTAACCCTGGGAGGCCTTAGCATTGTTCCAATGCATTCCATTATATTTTCACTGCTAGCATAATTACAGACATCTACAGAATATCAAGCATATATAAAAATGAATCATTCTATTTCTGCAGGCTTAACAAGCTTCTCAAAGAAAGAGAGAGAGAGAAAAAAGGAGTGTGTCTATTAAAAAGGCTACTCTCCCTCCTCCCTTCAGTTTCCCAGTATAGGATATTTCCTTAGCTACTATGACATTATCTTCTTTATTTCTTTCTCATTTCCAGGTTTAGTCAATAACAAACTTCCAAACTTCCTTTCTTCACAACCACTGACAATGACTAGCTCTTTGTGAAAGAACACTGAACAGTTATAAGGTAGTATAGTAATGTTAAGTAAACTTTGCCATAGGAAGAAAAAGGAGAAGTAATAGAAATAAAATGATAGAAATAAAAAAGAGAAAAAGGCATAAATAGAGAAAAATTTAATTACGTAGTGATAATTATAGGAGAGACAAAATATGACATGTCTTCTTCAGAGATTAGAAAATTGTGATTCAAGTGATCCCTGATTCAAATATTAATATAATTTTGATGAGCAGGCAAAAATATGAGATGACTAAAAAATGGAACAAACACACGGTCCTTTTAATGATCATTTTCTGTATATGATTTGGGAAACCAATAATTTGGATTACTTAACCTAGTAGTTCTCAACTGAGTTGTTTTGCCTTACCAGGGGGGATGTTGGAAATGTCTAGGGACATTTTTGGTTGTCACAAATAGGGGGAAGTGTGTTACTTGTGTCTAATGAGTAAAGGCCAGGGATGGTGACGAATGATGAACATCCTCTAGCAGACAGGACAGCCCCATGTCCTCACAATAAGAATTGTCTGGGCCCAAAGGTCAATAATGCTGATGTTAAGAAATCTTCACTTAATCCAATTCATTTTTAAAACCTACCATCCGGTTTTAAAATAAGCAAAAAAACATAAAAACTAAGCCTTATATAATCTTTAGTCATTCCTTCTTTTTGGTCTGTTCTGTGATCTGGTAGTATCCAGAGTCCCAGTATATGGAACTTTATGATCCTGTACTTTAGTACCGTTTTCTTCTTTTTCCTTTTCACATTTAAGGATCTTCAAGACTTTTTTTACATATCACCTCTCCTGTGAGAGACTGTCTGTGACATTGCCTCTACAAGACTCTGTCTCCTAGGAAAGGTGAACTATATTCTAAGAAACAACCACCGTCTATGCCTTTACTATGTACTCATTGTATTAGTATGTTTTCATGCTGCTGATAAAGACATATCCGAGACTGGGAAGAAAAAGAGGTTTAATTGGACTTACAGTTCCACATGGCTGGGGAGGCCTCAGAATCATGGCAGGAGGTGAAAGGTACTTCTTACATGGCAGGGGCAAGAGAAAATCAGGAAGAAACAGAAGTGGAAACCCCTGATAAACCTATCAGATCTTATGAGAATTATTCACTATCACAAGAATAGCACAAGAAGGACCGGCCTCTATGATTCAGTTACCTTCTCCCCAGGTCCCTCCCATAACACATGGAAACACTGGGAGATACAATTCAAGTTGAGATTTGGGTGGGAACACAGCCAAACCATGTCACTCACATTCTAATGTTTGTTCACATGCAACCACCTTCCCCAGACTATGAGCCCTTGAGGGCTCTTTCCTGGATATCTCTGAGGTTTCTCAAACTCAGCTTCATCAAAACCAAATTTATTTCTCTAACTTATTTGTTTTTGCAAATGCCCTGTATTAAGATAAATATGCAACATGAGGATCATTGTATACCTTTTTTTGTTTCTCAAATGACTAAACTCTAAATCACTTTCACATTCCTCCTTCTCATTTCCATGACCACTGCTTTAGTTCAGAAATGTATCTCATCATTCTGTTGCTTCCATAATTTTTTTAAAGGCAAATCTCTCCTGTCCCTTGGCTAAATTGTACAATGGCTCTTCATTGCCTGTAGGTAAAATCCATACTCCGTGGACTGGTAGTATGGAATCCTTCATAATATTATTCCGTGATATTATCTCCTCAGCCTCATCTCATCTCACACCTATGTATGTGGTCCCAGCACACCAATTCATGGTTTCTTGAAGTACTATGCTTAATCCAGTGCTTTTATCTGTTTTGTGTCCCTTGCCTAAAATCACCCTATGTCCCAGTCCCTTTTGTCATTCATCCATTGTCATCCACCATGCAAATATCTCTCTTGAAAGTATCACTTTTATCTTCAGGATGGATGGGTGTCCCTTTTCTGAGTTTCCAGCTCTTTCTGCCTGTGTTTCTAGCACAGCTAGTTTTTCTTAGTTTTGCCAGTGTCTGTCATCCCTATTAAATTGTGACTTATTTAATGAAGGAGAATGCATGACTTCTCCATCTTCCTATTGCCTATCATAGTTCTTGCTACAGAAAAGTCAGTAAACATAAAGCCTTTCATGTGGAAGGTAAGCAATAAACACATATTCAGTTAAGCTGAGTTTCAGAGGAAGAGTCCATTGGAAATACATCTGGAGATGTGGTTGTAACATCTTCAGGTATCTTTCATGTATGAATGTCGTTCAGTGGAACAAAAACTAAAATTGTCTCTCCAAACTGTGAGGCTCCAGTCTTTTGGTTTGTCTGCCATATTGGATTCTGCTAATCTTCATTCCTGTGGTATCTTTTAGACCTTATTTAACTATTCACACTCACAAAGATACCATTCAATTACTTTGTTGAGTGGAATTTAGTTTGTCCTTTAGAAAAGTATCCTAACTCTTTCCAGCCACATATTATCATTTAGTTGGAGTATTGTGGTAGCTAGCAGTGGTTGGAGAATGAAATGTGGAGGTGATGGTGGTCTATGACGATATTGCAGGGAGCAAATAAATGGCAGGAGCAACGTCCAAGTACACAATGTGAGGGAAAGGATAACTGGGTTTAGGTGAGGTCCAACAATGAGATAATCCAAGTAGCATTTCCAGCTTTCAGCTACTATAAGAATTTTGAAGATTTAAAAATAGATATAATATGTTCCTTGTTGCATTCCCAGACATGGAAGGGCTCTTCTGTCACATTCTCAGACTCTGTGGGTCCTACAAGACATATAAAATAGAGAATGGGTGTTTAAGTGTGGACAAAACGGAGGCATGAATTAACGTTCCACATTCCAAAAGGAAAAAGAAAAACCTCGAAACAGAATCACATCACTCCACATCCTCACAGACAGAGCTGAGGTTAATGTTAAAAGTGTTAAATCAGCTCTGTTTTTTTTTCCCTTTCTGAGAAAGTAGAGAGGAAAGGAGGAAATAAAGTTTTGGGGGGGGGTGAATACATGACTTACAGTTTATATTTTATAGAAAAACATAGAGTGTAGAAATCTTTCTGGAAAAAAATGCTGAAAAGTAAATTATTATAAATTTTGAATGCAGGCACATTTTATCAAAATGAAAGTCAAGTAGTTTACCACCCAGAAAGCATTCATCAGGAGGGTTAAGAGTGATGATTAGAAACTTTCTCAATTAGAGTTTAAAGAGAAAGTAAATGTTATTTAGTTTGTTATTCAGAATTTACTGATGTCTAGGGCAGATGTGAGTTGCGTAAAACTTTATAGACTCACTTTTGACAAAAAAATAAAAGTCTTTTATGTATTATTTTCTTATAGTTGATAAACTTTTAACAATGAATATTCTATTCAGCGGTTTATTTCTTAATATAACAGCTGAATTAAACATAGTGAATAATATTACTTAAGAAATCATCTATTTATCAGGAAAACTATACATATTACTAATATTTGATCAGAAGAGGTTAAGAAATATTTTGTTGAGGAAAAACTGTAAAAAGAATTTCTTTTTCTTAGTTTGTGAAAATGAATGGATGTCAAGCACAGAGCTTCTACTGTCATTTAATTTGGTTTTTGAAACATGGGTTTATGGAGAAAACTGAAGTGAAGAAAATTTGTACAACACTGATTAAAAGCTTGCTTGGGCAAATCAACTTGCTACCCTGTGTTTTGGTTATCCCATATATAAAATGAGGTGAGATTAAGTATGCAAAATTTCTCTAAGCTTTATAATGTAATGATTCTTTTATCTTCTTAATTACCTAAAGAAAAGTTGATTGAAAAATATATAGTACTATAATATAGGTACTGTAACACAAGTCTTTGGAAAGATGTACATTATTGAATATCGAAGATCAAGTAATACTTAATTTGTTCTTTTATTGCTTTTGTAGTCAAATATTACTTAAGTAAATGAGTAACAGTTCTGTATGTTGAAAGAGGTAACAAAATACACATTTTGATCAGATGCTGAAAGTTTGGGTGTTAAAGTCAATGTCCAGTTAAAGCCAAGGTTAAATAGCATCATAGAGCACCATGGAGAAAAATCTAAAATTTTATCAAAAAATTTAATTGTTATTAAATTTTTCACATTAAAATGTTAAACATTTTAAAGGGGTTGAATTATGCAGGAGCAATGATCTCTAAGCCCTGCCAACAACAAATTGCTCTTGAGAAACTTCTAAACCATATTTATGTTGAATTAATGTTAATGGAAGAGCCTTACTTTTCTCTAACACCACCATTGTTTTTCCTTCATACTCTGTTTTATTTATAGATAGAAGACTCTTTTCATTGTCACTACCAACATGGTTTTGGATTTCCTTCCTAAAATCTTGGAGATCTTGAGATGTTAAATCTTGAGATGTTAAATTAATATTCTGCTTTTAGTTCACCTTGGCATGTAAACATTGCAAACTCGTATTAAACTCTATGAAAATTGATGACCTAAAAGTAAATAATTAAAAACTAAATACAGTTTTTAAAGATATAGATACATGAGAAAACACCAAGACATTAATCTCTCCTAAACATTGCAACTTTTGTTATATAATCATGTATTTATCAATCCAAACCCCACAAAGTTCTGAAAACATTTTGTTTTTGTATATATGTGGACAGTTAATTTGGTGGCAAAATATGATCCAAACTGACACCCATCTCTTTGTAATGTTTGTTTACTTAGAATGACTACCGTATTGGGAAAGTATTAATGTGTTTGATTACAATTACTTCCCAGATCTACTGGGGAGTGTACAAAAGAAATAGTACATATACCATGTAACCTATCTAATAGCTGAATAATTTTGAATTGTACAACACATCCTACCCCAAAGATTTCACATTTTCCAGTTCTTAGGAATATGCTGAGAAAAATTGTGTTTTCCAAAGATGTCCTCAACAAAATTTCCCATTCCACACATTCTTTTAGAACTTTGTCACTCTCCCATCCAAAGGTGGAGTTTAATTCCTTTCCCTTGAATTTTGGCATATTTAGCAACTTTTTATAACCAATGGAATGTGGCATTGGTGATGCTGTGTGATTTCTGAGACTAGATTTTAAAATGCCATAAAATTCCCTTGTTCTTGCAGGATATTCTCTTGGAATCCAAATATCATACTTTAAAGAAGCCCCCCAAAATGTATTAAAAGATTCACTCTGGGATCCCGGTTCCACAGTTTTAGCTGAGTTTTCAGCCAATGCATTATACTAATGTGTCAGCCACATGAAAAAGATGTCTTAAAAGTGAACTCTCCAATTTCTAATTGAGTGACTTGGTGACACTATGCTTAGTTCTGCTCAAATTTCAGACCATGAAATTTGAAAGCATTCATAAGCAAATAAATATTTTTTGTTGTTTTAAGCCACTTGGGGTAGCTTGTTATGTAGCAATAACACTGGGACTCTAAACTGCCTTATAAGCAATTCAGTTGTCCTGGGAAGGCCATGCAATAAGGAAGCCCAAACAATCCCACATGGAGATCTCATGGAGAAGCTCTGGGACAATGTTTAGAAAAAAGATCGCCAGGCACCTGGTCCAGCTCCAGCCAACATTTGACTGCAACCACATGAGACACCCTGGGTTAGAACCTGCTGTTCAATGAGACATCCTGGGTTAGAACCTCCTATTCAAGATCTTCTTGAGTTCCTGATCCACAGAAACTGTGATTGGAAATACAATTGTTGTTTTGAGCTACTAAGTCTTGAAGTTATTTGTTACATAGTGATAGATAACCAGAACATCTGCACACAATTTTTAGAAACCAAAAAGGAAAACTATGAACTTTAAGAAATAGAAGAGGCAGTAGTTTGAAAATCATTTGTAGAGAGGACCAAGCTGACTCTGATTGTCCCTGTAGTCGTGGGTTATGGGGCTCTCACTCTTACCACTATCAAAGAGGATAGACCTTCACAGATTAACAGAGTATGTACCAGTATGCATGTATGTATGGGACCACAAAGAGAAGGGTAATTAATTCTACTCTGCAGCATTTGTGAACACTTTACAGAACAAATCATATTTAAGCTGGATCTGAATGTGTGGTTATGAGTTTTCTGCTGGTTCCAAAGTGTGTGTTTACATGTGCTGTAGCTATGTGACCAGAGAGAAAAAGAAAAAGAGAATAGTTACTTAGCATTCCAATTATTAATTTCTGTGCTTCTTGATGCCAAATTAAGCTTTCTTTTTCTTTAAAATTATACTTGTACAGACCGTGCAGGTTGTTACATAGGTATACACATGCCATGGTGGTTTGCTGTATCCATCCCTCGTCATGTACATTAGGTATTTCTCTTAATGTTATCCCTCCTCTAGTCCCCACAACCCCCTGACAGGCCTCAGTGTGCGATGTTCCCCTCCCTGTGTCCATGTGTTCTAATTGTTCAACACCCACTTATGAGTGAGAACATGCGGTGTTTGTTTTACTGTTCTTGTGTCAGTTTGCTGAAAAAATTTTGTTGGGAAAGTTATTTAAAATAATTGAGCTTTTTAATTTTTATTTTTTTTGAACTTGCTGTCAATAGTCTTGACTAAGACAATTAATCTTTTTAGTGGTTTCTCTATTCTAGGTATTATGATATTCATATTGCATATAAACCTGTTTAATTTTTGCAACTGCTTTTTGAAATGAATATCATTATTCCCATTTTGAAAATAGGCAAGTCGAAACTAAATAAGCTGTTATTAAATGAATATCCTGGATTCCAAATCTGGACTTTCGCTCTTCACTTATAATGGCTCTAATATGTGATCTTATTATCTTTACAGCTCACCTAATGTGTGTGTGTGTGTGTGTGTGTGTGTGTGTGTGTGTGTGTGTGTATGTGTGAGTATATATCAGGTGAGGTATAAAGATTATATACACATACATTTTTAGATCAGGTGAGCTCTCTATATATGTCTGTGTATATATTATATAAATGTATGTATACACACATATTTGTGGTGTCCACACTTTTTTATGTGTGGACATGTTTTATCCCCTAAATTCAGAGTAAGGCAGAATTTGTATTTATTTTTCTTTTCTTTTAGAGCTGGTATTGTGTTGTGTCTAGATGCTCTGAATGTTTAATTGATTAAATTCATAAAAATTTAAAAAACTGTTGGAAGATAAGTTTTTGATGATGTTAAGACTTGGATGAAAATGAGAAATGGACATGTTTCTTCTGTTTCTTTCCTTGGGAGGGAGGAAAGAAGGCTGTGACCTCTGGGTGTGTTGAACTCTCAGGTTATCTATACTACGCTGGAGGTCAGGAAGGCCTTGCTGGAAGAGCTACTTGTCTTTGTTTTATAGTTGTTCTCTAAGAGAAAATAGACTTTTGAAAACAATTCTTGAATTCTTTGTAGATGACTGAATTTAATATTATTGTCTTTAAAAAACTCTTGCCTTTGTACAACAAGATTTTCTTTAAATACTACAAAAGCTTATGTTTCTACATTGGTATTATTTGTACTCTTCTTTTGCTTCAGATACTTCTATTCCTTTCTTGTCATTGTGATAAATAGTGACAATAATAAATCTAATACTTAATTGACTAGCATCTTTTGGAATATG
Source organism: Alouatta palliata (assembly GCA_004027835.1). Lineage (NCBI taxonomy): Eukaryota > Metazoa > Chordata > Mammalia > Primates > Atelidae > Alouatta > Alouatta palliata. Next base: position 44,420 of record PVKV010016534.1, read on the forward strand.
GATACATTAGATATACACATATATATTCCATTGTCTAATTTTATTTCATTCAGTTTTTCTTAAATCTTCATTTCGATAATATCTCTCAGGTTAGCCTAATGTATTAAATAACCTTTCATGTTGAATCATGGATGATAGAATTTGGTACTTGGAAAAGAAAAAGTATGGAAAGTGAGATCTGGATTTTGTAAAAAAAAAAAACAAATACAAACAAAAACCTCTCCAGGTGACCCCATAAGCCAAGGCAGTATTAAAAACCAGTGTCCAGTTCCTTTATTTTACTGATGAGATAATTAGGTTATAGGAAGTGTTGGTACAATGGCATTTGAGTTTAAGAAGAAATGCATAAAACTAAAAATAAATTTTAAAATTCACCTAATAAAAATAATTTATTTTTAATGTATGTTATAATTACTCTTTTATTTACAAGTGACAGAAAGCCATCCCCACACAGCATAAGAATAAAGCAAAATAGATTGGCTTATAGAATTCCAGAAAATGTTGAATACCAAACTACGGAAAGGCAAACATGTAACTGGGCCAATGCTGAACACCTAATGGCACATTTTATACCAAGTTCTCACATGTTACCATTCCTCTTCATTGTTGAACTTTATCCTCTTTCATTGGAAGACAAATTTATCCACATGGTAGCAAATGCGGTTGCCAATGATTTCCATATTTGACACTTCATTATTTTGAAGGCACTAAGAAGAGAATGACCTCAAGCTTTTTTTTTTAGGGCTGAATTAAGATATCCTGGAAAGGGATTCAACATGAATTGGGCACAAATCCTAAATCAAGTTGGATGAGGGGTCAGTGTTACACTGTATTGAAAGAAGCACTTCCATATAAATCATGTTGATGGTGGAAGAGGCAGATTTTAGAAAAGGAATACTTAGCAAACCGTCTCAGGTACCTACTAAAACAACTTAGTAAGTTATTTAATTTTGAGAATACATTACAGATATTTTAATATTTTACTGAAAAATTCTTACATGAAGTAAGATATAGTGTTTTCTTGGGAAATACTTAGTTTCTTCAGAGGAGAATCTTCCAGTCCCCTGGGCAGTGGGGTAGCCTGAGAACCTTTCAGCAAAATAGACAGACTTTTAGTTACTCTTCTTGCATTTAGTCGTTTCATTTCTGTATTTGGATCTGCAGCTTAAAACATCCTAGTTCAGTTTTGTCTAGTCTAATTTCACCTCTCTTTATCTGGCAAAGGAGTAGGGGAAGGAGTCTTTTAGTAAAGGCTGGGAATGGGACTGGGCAGAAGAGTTAACAGCAGACCTGAGGTTAGAAGGTCTGTAGAAGGGCTTGCTTACATGGTTGGCCCTTGGCCAGCATCTGGTAACTTGGCTTTCAAAATGTTCACTTTGTCGCTAACTGATAAGGTAGTTTTTCTGTGCCTAGATTGGGCAAACACTGTGATTTATAATGAAGACTTGCTTTCCTTCTAGGAGTCTAGAATTTTTGTAGTTGCTAGCCAAAAGATACTTACTGAGCTGCCCCCAATACAAACTCTATTAGTCTCAAGCAGGCTCACCTAAGCAGAAATATAACACAGAATGTTGCTGCATATTCCCTGATGGAGGGAATGTGTGTGTACTCTATGTGACAAGGAAGGGAGATAGAATAAGAAGCCTGAACATTCATTCTCCAGAATCCACCTATGTCTTTTCTCTTACTGATTCTTATTCTATCACTGTAATAAACATTTGCCATTAGTAAAATTAGCTGCTGAGTCCTATGATTCCTTCTAGTGAATCACTGAAAGTGTGAGGAGTCGTGGGACACCCAAAGAAAGTAAGAGTACATCTTACCTCTCAGGTTTATGGTGTGCCCAGTCTCTGAATCTCTCTTCAATATCACCTTCTATCAGTTTTCCATCTTCCAGAATGCAATCTGTCACTGGTATTGCAACAGTATTGACTAATACAATTTTTCACTACTGTAATGCCATTTTAGTGCATATTTGTGTCAGAAAAGATATAAGCAACTATGGCTAGGCTGTCATATATAAATGGAAGTCCACTAATATCTGTGAGAAGTTTCCTGTTCTATTTATCTCAGTCACTTTTGAAGAACACCAAATCTCTGTATTTTGGATCCCTAATATCAGTCTTAATGTCTTTTCCTAATCATTTTATTGCTTTGTTCGTTTCCTCATTTTGTGTAAATTTTTCTGAAGTTATTTTTCCAAACTGCTATTAGAGTGTTTTGTATACTAATGATTCGATGTTATAAGTTATCCATTGGTATTATTTTTCTCCATAATTTTTGTTTGGTTGTGCTTATTTAATTTCAAAAATAAAATAGCATCTTAATGATAATATTGTTAACTCATCTTTAACATGCTTCATTGAGTCTTCAACATATCTTGAAAGTACAGGCACATATGGTTTAAGATTTTTAATTATATATATACAATAATTTCTAAAAATTTACATGTTTCTGATACCCACTGTTCCTTTGCTTTTAATCATTTTTATTGCTATAATATTTTTATCAAAATTCCAGGTTGTACTATTTTTCCATCTATTTATTTTACAGTGGATGGTTATTTCTGCACCTGCTATTTGCTCCAGAATAATGTGGTTGCAGTTTTCTGACTTCATTATTTGTTTACTTGTGCATCGTATAAATATTCCTTTTCAAGCTTGAGGGTTAAATGTTGATAGTTTATATTTTCTTCAGTCATCAAAAGTGTAAATATCACACCATGAGCAGATAAAATCTGAGTTATTGTTTTACTCTGTTTTGCTTTTATTTGCCCAATTTTTCTATAAATTGGTTGAGACTCTTGTGCTGTTCATTGTGACACTTCAGTGTTGCTGCTTCTGCATAAGCCAGCACTTTGGTGAGAATCCAGTTTAGAACAAAGCTCAAGTTTTGTTTCATAGATTACCACTTTTTGTTTGTTTGTTTTCCCCTTCCAAAGTTATCTTTGGTCTGAAACTGCAGAGTTGGCTTTGGGAATATTCTTTTCCACTTCTCAAACATTCCATCCTCACCTTCACATCTAACATCTGTCAGTTAAGAAGTAAGGTCAGAGGAGAAGTAATAGTAACATGTAAGCTCCTGGTTTAACCCCCACAGATGACCTGTAGATATGTGGAAATGTATAGAAATTTCCTCTCTGTCTAATCTCCAGTGCTGGTGCCTACATGCTTTGGAATGTTAGTGGAACACATCCAAGGTCTTCCTTCATTTTGGACTAAATTATATCTTTCTTAAATTATTTAATGCACTTTTTATGAATTATGAGATGTTTCCTAATTTGAGAGTAGATACATTTCCTTCTCTATTATTTCTTATTTTATTTCCACTAATTCTGAAAGTGTTTTCAATGTACACCAAAAATACCATCTTTCCAGAAGGCTTTTAAATAACAAACTGCTCAGATTGATAATATATGAAATTCCTAGCCTTAATGGAAACTTTTGGGTAGGTTTAACTAAAAAATAAAATGATACAAAAGATGGGGCTTCCCTGCCATCACATGCAGTGACTTAGAAAAGGTACCATGTCTACATTGATAAATTTAAAAAAAAAAAAAAATTCTGCCTCTGGCTTCACAGAGTGGAAGTGAAATAGCAACGCTTGGTGGATGAAGCAAGAAATATTTTGGTCATCACTCAAGCTTCATGGTTGGCTGTAAATTGCATAATCATAGCAAGAAATCCTACATAAAAGCACATAGATATCTAATAAAATCGGCAGTGTGTACTTTCTTTTTGAGGCAGAGTCTCGCTCTGTTGCCAGGCTGGAGTGCAGTGGCGCGATCTCGGCTCACTGCAACCTCCGCCTCCCGAGTTCAAGCGATCCTCCTGCCCTAGCCTCCTGAGTAGCTGGGACTACAAGCGCGTGCCACCACATCCGGCTAATTTTTTGTTTTTAGTAGAGATGGTGTTTTACTGTGTCAGCCAGGATGATCTCGGTTTCCTGACCTGGTAATCTGTCCACCTAGGCCTCCCGAAGTGCTGGGATTACAGGCTGAGCCACCACGCCTGGCCTAGCAGTATTTACTTTTTATGCAAAATAAATCAATTTTTTTCCTTTGGTCATACTAGTTTTGTAGTTTTTTAAATCTATGTATTTAACTATATTTCATTGTCGTCATGCCTTTTAAATAATCTACAGATAAAATCGGGAAAATGTATTTCAGTGACTATCTTACCTGATTTTCAGTTTACAGAAACCTGTGAGCAATGGTATAACTTGCTGATTTTAGGACTTATGATGCTATTTTGTATAATTTTATACAGATGATAAGTTTAAAACTTTATAAATTTAGGCTATTTGACAAATGAAAACTTGACTGAAAATTACTTAACATTTTATTAATGTAATAACCTTCTGCTACTTGAAAAATTTTAAAAAGTCAATCCCACTTTTTTCTTTTTTTTTTTTTTTTAGTTTATGTAAAAATTTATTTGACCAAAATGTAGAAAAGTGATACTATTACATATGATACAGTTGCAAGAATCTAAAGTGTGGATTTCATTCAATTGTGCAATTTGCTAGTGTATTTCCTGGGTAGTGTGGTGCTGAATAAATAGGAGCGGGGTGGTGGGGCGGGGCGGATAGGGGATTCAAATAAGCCAGAAGCAGGGTGACTTTTAGTCGGAATTGTAAACTTTAGTTGGCCCCGACACGCTGCTGGGGAATGTGGAATGTTCCAGCTCTGAGATGTTAACTGAGAAAAAAGAAGTCAAACAAAGCCAATGTGTGCAGCCCTCCATTATCCAGTTTAATCAGGAGTTTCTTGGTCTTTTATTAACTTGGTCCCAAAGAAGGAATTCAAGTCCTAGATAAGTAAATCTTCAGTTTGCTATTCCCTGAAGTATGGAAATGAAGTTGGGCCAATTTTAAATCTCTGCTGCCAGAGGCCCTTTCTGCTAAGAGAAAAAAAACTCTTCTGCTCAACTTATTAATAATTTGTAGTCTTTTGGATATGGCTGACCTGAACTGGACTAACTCCACCATATTCCTGCTGAGTGGATGGGTCATTATTGGAATGAGACATTTGCTCCTCAGAGAACAACTTTATTTTTATTTTATTTTTTCTTGAGATGGAGTCTCACTCTGTTGCCCGGGCTGGAGTGCAGTGCCATGATCTTGGCTCACTGCAACCTCTACTTTCTGGGTTCAAGGGATCCTCCTGCCTGAGCCTCCTGGAGTAGCTGAGACTACAGGCAGGCGCCTTCATAATTTTTGTAATTTTAGTAGAGATGGGGTTTCACCATGTTGGCCGGGTTGGTCTTGAACTGCTGACCTCAAGTGATCTGCCTGCCTTGGCCTCCCCTAAAATGTTGGGATTACAGGCGTGAGCTACCACACCCAGCCGGAGAACAACTTTAAAATGAAGGAAATATGCAGAACATCACATCAAGGATCTATCCAGAAAATATGTGGGTAATCATGACTATTTCCCAAGCATTCTACATTGACTGCTTGAGAGGATGTTTGCTCTGCATGGTGGAGTGTGGAGAAGGGCCAGGATTCTTAGGTTGATCTACTCATGGGTTATGACTTCCCACAATGCCCCCCCCGCCCACCCTGCCCAGCCCTTTTATTGGCTCTGGATGGAAAATCCCCACCCGTGTGATGGTCCCTGTTCTCTCCTATAGTTTGACCAACTTTGACCCAAAAGATTATGTTCTTCAGCATCTTAAATAGACTCACTAGATATTGGGGTCTGCGTTCTTCAAAGTGTGGGGCTGCCTATTCTCCCAGGAACCAAATGCCCTCTGTCTTAAGAAAGTATGCTTACTAGGAAATACCCTGCCTACCTTAGGAATAAATGCAACTTAAGGAAAAAATAAGAGAGCTGAAAAAGCTGGTGCCATTTGGGGGAAAAAAAAGGAAAGGAATGAGATTTAACTGGTGCTCAAAGCTTCTCTGATACAAAACATCTGGTCATGTATTCAGAATTTGCTTGACATTTCCAGCAAAGCGAAGATGGCAATAACAAAAGGAACTTCTTACAAGAGAAGAGAAAGACCCACGGAGCTCCGGAGTTTCTGGTGGAACAAGACTCTTCTGTTTTGATTATATACAGTTAAGTTCATTTAGTGTCTGATCCAGTGTCTGATGTAAGCC
>PVKV010016535.1:0-22500 GCA_004027835.1 Alouatta palliata
ACCTCCGCCTCCTGGGTTCAAGCAATTCTCCTGCCCCAGCCTCCCAAGTAGCTGGGACTACAGGCACGTGCCACCATGCCCAGCTAATTTTTGTATTTTTAGTAGAGACGGGGTTTCACCATGTTGACCAGGATGGTCTCGATCTCTTGACCTCGTGATCCACCCGCCTCGGCCTCCCAAAGTGCTGGGATTACAAGCGCTCATTTACTTCTTAATGCTACCGAGGTGCCTGGAATTTCTCTTGAAGGCACTCAAGATTTTCCTGTTTGGCCTCTAGTAGGGGTCTTGACTCCATCTCAAAATTTCCTGCTGGCCACTGGGTTGAGTTCGAAGTGGAGGGGACATGAGTCTGGATCCTGAAGAGAAACTACAATAGCATGGGATTTATGACAATAGAAGAATAGGGAGGCAGAACTTGGAACCTGGCAGGCCATCATAGGACTAACTTTGCTTCTGAATCTTTCTTCTTAAATCTCAACTTTTATTTTTGCTTCACTCTACCATTACCCTCTGGATTTTGTGAATTCCTCTTTATCTATTTATTTATTCATTCATTTATTTGGAGATAGAGTCTTGCTCTGTCGTCCAGGTTGGAGCACAGTGGCATGGTCTCAATTCACTGCAACCTCCACCTCCTAGGTTCAGGTGATTATCTTGCCTCAGCCTCCTGAGTAGCTGGGACTAAAGGCTCCTGCTATCATGCCCAGCTAATTTTTGTATTTTTAGTAGAGACAGGGTTTCACTATGTTAGCCAGGGTAGTCTTGAACTCCTGACCTCAGGTGATCCTCCCATTGTCCCACCTTGGCCTCCCAAAGTTCTGGGATTACAGGCCTGAGCCACCATGCCTGGCCTAGATTCCTCTTTTAATTTTTACAATTTACTCCTTTATCTTCCTTCTAGTCTTAGGACTCATATTATAAATCAAGAGTGCAATAAACATTATCTTTGGTACTTCCATTACTCTTACACAAGTAGCAACTACTTCTTTGTTCCTGTGTTATTCTGCCCTCTTCTGACTGAAACACAGTGACCTAAAATAATAAGCTAATTCTTAGCTTGGTATGCGCAGCCTTACTTTGTCCAGCAACAGCCAGAAACTGACTTCTGTTTGGTCTTCCAAGTTGTTCTTGGTAATTGGGAAAGTCTTTGATGAGAACGAAATGCTTTTACCCATCAGTAATAGCTGCTCGGGTCTGAATGGGTGTGTGTCCCTGACTCAAAATTTATGTATTGAAGTCCTAACACACAAGGTAATAATTTTAGAAGATGGGGGTGGTTAGGTTACAGGGAAAAGCCCTCATGAATGGAGTTAGAGCCCTTGAAAAAAAAAAGGCCACAGAGAGAACCCTCAGCCTTTCTACCACACGAAAACACAGAGGGAAGGCACTGCCTATGGGGAAGCAGGCCCTCGCTGGACACTGAACCTGCTGGTGCTTTGGTCTTGGACTTCCCAGCCTCCAAAACTGTGAAGAAATAAATATCTGTTGTTTGTAAGCCACCTAGTTTATGGTATTTTCTTATAACAGCCTAAATTGCCTAAGACAGTATCCATGCAAACTAATTTACACAACACACACACACAAATTCCAAATATTTTGTTCAGAAGTGGAATGGTCTATGTAATAAAAAAATTAGATTTTTAGGTTAGACTGGGTCTTGTATCTTGGCCCTAGAGTTGCCGTAACAAAGTACCACAGCCTGGGTGGCTTAGAACAACAGAAACTAATTCTCCCACAGCTGGGGGTAGAAATCCAAAATCAAGGTGTTGGTAGGGCCATGTTCCCTCCAAGACTCTAGGTGGACTCTTTTCCTGCCTCTTCTAGCTTCTGATGGTGACCATCATTGTTTTGCATTCCTTGACAAGAAGACACATCCTTTGAGTCTCGGCCTCTGCTGTCAGGTGGTGCTCTCCCTGTGTACATCTGTCTTCATGACGTGTTCTCCTTTTCTTACAAAGATACAAGCAATGCTGGATGCTGGTCCACTCTAATGGCCTTTTCTTAATTAACTCTGCAAAGACATTACAAATAAGATCACATCCATGCAACTGAGGGTTAGGACTTCAACATCTACCTTTTTGGGGAACACACTTCAATCCACTTAAGCAGGTTGAATTTCAATTTTATTAAGCTGGGGAAAGTAATGCTGACTTCATAATATTTCTGTGAATTGAAATGGGACAGCAAATGTAAATGACTGCCATGGTGACTGACTAATATTAACATATCTGTTTATCCCCTCACCTCCAAGAAAAGGTATATTCATGCCTTTTTCAGTCACTCGCCTTTCTCTACCTTCTTTGCTGCTGCATGAGGCATAGATGACATTTTAATAGCCTATATCTCAGATTTGTTTTGTGGCCAAACTGCTTTTTAGTTCTAGATCTCTTTTTCTAAATATCCACTTGGAATCTCCCTTTGAATGACCTTAAGGCCTTTAAGCTCATTATCCAAAATCTAATCAATGCACTTTCTTGCCAAACCTTAATCCCCTTCAAAAATAACTGTCACACTTTTAGGGCTCATATTATAATTCAACAGTGCAATACACATTGTCATTGAAACTTTCATTACTCTTCTTACATCCAGTCCACTATGAAGTCCTGTCAACTTTGCCTCCTAAATCTCTCTCAAACCTTTCCCTTTATGTCCATCTCCACTGCAAGCATCCTGATCCAAGCAGCCTTTATCTTCCCACCTGACTGCTGCCTCCTAGCTTTTCTATCTGTGTACCTGTGGTGGTGGACAAAATAATAACCTCTCTGCTGACAATCCCTAGAACCTATGAATATGATACCTTACATAACAAAAGGGACTTTATAGATGAGATTGAGTTAAGGACTTGGAGATGTGGCAATGGCTGCATTATCCACGTGCGATCAAAGTAATCACAGGAATTCTTATCTGGGAAAAAGGGAAGCACAGAGAAGAGAGGTGATGATGGAAGCAGAGATTGGAGTGATGAGCATTTTCAATGGAGGCAGGGGCCAGGAGCCGAGGAATGCTGGTGCCTTTAGAAGCTGGAAGGGACAAGAAAACCCATTCTCGTCTGGAGCCTCCAGAAGGAGTACATTCAGGCCAATATCTTGATTTAAGCCCAGAGAAATCCGTTTCCAACTTCTGGCTTCCAGAACTATAGGATCATAAATGTCTGTGGCTTTAATCCACCGTGTCTGTGGTAATTTCTTACAGCAGCAACAGGAAAATAATATGCTACTGTTCACCTCTTCCTTGACACAGACATTCTTGACACAGACAGAATAATGCTGTCTTTGAGAATCAGATCTGATCATGTCAGCTCCCATAGTTGCTCCAGTGATTTTCAATTCTTCCTGAAATAAAAATTTGATAATCTTCCTGACACATTCTTACATCCCTGGTCCACACTCGTTCGAGCCTTCTGTAGCATCAAGCCCTCCTTTTTCTTCACATTCTCCGCACTGAGGTCTACTGATTCCTGGATCTCACTGGCTGCTTCCTGCTACAAGAATTTGCTCATGTTGTTCCCTGTCCTCAAAACAGCCGAGCGGCCCTGTCATCACTTATAATGTATTATAATGTAAGTATTATAAGAATATCACTTCCTATAATGCTCTCTTAGTATCACACATCTTCTCTTTTTAACCCTTGTCATCATTACCATTGACATTTTACAGTTCTTATTCTTTAATTTGTGTCTTTTTTTTCTACCTAACTTTATGTTTACTCCTCCATAAAGTCGGGGACAGGGCCTTTTCTCCTCCTTCTTCTTTCTTTACATCATTGTGTCTCCATCCTCCAGCTCAGTGCACATGTCTTTGTGAGTGCTGAAACGAGTTTAGGCAAGGAATGTACAGAAGAACCCCAGCAATATCCAGGCTAGAGGACATTTGTATTGTTGTCTGCACTGTTAATAGCATCTGTAGCTTTGTAATGTGTCTAGTTGACTAATTCTACATTGACAATGTTTCTACCCATATGAAAGAAATAAGTGAATTTGCATCATCATTTCCTAAGTTCAGGAAAGTATTATGGAGTTATCATCATTTGCTTGTCAGGATATTTTGAAGCACTAAAGTCATTGACAATTCAGTGTAGGAAGTGATAGAGCTGCATTAAAAAAAAAATCTGTAACAGTACACAGCCAATGTGTTCTAAATCTTTATGTCTCAGAACAGTAAATTAACATAGATAAATAAAGCTAAAAAGAGAGAATAAGATTAATTTCTAATCTGATGTGAATAGGAGTATAAGGTAATGTGTAATTCTCTACCATATTCAGTTATAAGCCAAATGGAATATCAACAATCTGGAAAAGATTAAATAAAAGGTTTAAAGCACATTTTTCAGGTGAAAAATAGGACATTATTTTCAATGCTCCTGGCACTTACAATTCCTTAGAAACATTATGTCCCTTTTTATGTTACAATTGTGTGGGAGATGGCTGTTTCACACAAGAATGAACCTGGTGCAGGCCCTGTTGTGAAGTGTTTCTCATTCAGAGAACCCAAATCCACAAAAGCCCACTAATCCTAATTACCCAGCTAATCCCTCTGAGAAGAGGATGGAGACAGGGTAGAAGGTGAAGGTGCTACTCAGGGGATCAGTTACACTTCCTGTGTTCCCAGAAACATGGCCTCCTCCAGGAAGAAGGATTTACTGAAGGATTTTCTGGTTGTGGAGGGGAAGCTGGATGGGATAGGGTGGGGCAAAAAAACGGGTGCTCAACCCAAAGTCTTATAGAATCTACTCCAAAATCTTCAAATTAAACAGGACCAAAGAGAGACGCTGTTGTGATTGACATGGAGTCATCTGAGAGGAGGGCCTGTTCAGGGCAGCAGGACAGAGGGAAGGGCAGGGACTTGGATTGTGTTGGAAGGAGGAGAGGGTTTGCTGCTTTGTGAGCTTGACCTTATGCAGAGGACAATGGCCGCATCCACATGTTCAGGTGTCCCACTAGTACCTGCAGGGGTTCTTTTAATTCAGTACGTCGTGATAGTAACAAAAGGGTTAGTTTGGAAGGGCCTGCTCAATAGGATGAAGGATGTTATCTAGGTGGCTGCTATACTTACTGGAGCACAGGTTGAGACAGGCGTGGTGAGCGTTGGAGCTGGACAGGCTGGTAAGGCATGGTTATGAAGGGCCTCCAGGGCCATGTTTTGGATTTGAGACTTCCCTTGTTGAAAAGCGAGAACCAAGCGGAGGTAGAGGAAAGTCAGAGAAGGATAAAGAATCAGAAGTAATGGGAGGAAAGCGTTTCACCAAGGGAGATGGCAAAATGCTGCCGTGAGCAACCTGCTAGAGCAAGCCTCTTTTCCAGACTACAGCCCCTGGCTGAGAGTTTTGGTTACTGCCGTGGATTTCTTCTGTCAGATACACTGTCTCCTGACCTGTATCACCTCGGTCCTTATCAACGGGACTGGCAGTGTATTATTCTTCTCACCTCTTGTTTTGAGTGGATGTCTCTATTCCACTTCCTAGACATGGCCAGAATCCTTTCTTCTCCTCATCCCCCTCACTTTGCAATCAATAAGATGGATAAGGCCCATTATTCTGAGAACATCATTTGTTCAATGAGCCTTGTCTGAGCCATTTACTCTCCATGTCTAAAAAATATGTTGGGAAGGAGGGAAGTGCAGCCACTGTTGCTTAGAGGTGACTTCACTACCACCCGATGGACTGCTCAGGAATAGGTTAGCAGGTACCAGAGGCACTGGCCCTACCAGAGGAACTGGCCCTACACTCTGCCCTGGAAGGTTGAAGCCAGATACCAGAAACTTCCAGGCTCACTTTCAGCAACAAGTGAATTTAATTTATTTATTTATTTATTTATTTATTTTGAGATAGAGTCTTGATCTGTCACCCAGGCTGGAGTGCAGTGGCACCATCTCGGCTCACTGCAACCTCCGTCTCCCAGGTTTAAGCAATTCTCTGCCTCAGCCTGCTAGGGCTTTCACTTGCAGCAGCAAAGTGAATATGAGTATCATGTGACAGGCTTTCAAGGAAGTTTGCATGGCTCACTTTACATTGTTGTTTCCTAGCAATAGATTGATGATGATCAAACCTTCTGTGTATCTAGACTACACCATCTTGGGTGGGATGTGTGTCTCCTGGAGTGACATACAGAAGAGTGTTCCCACTTCTCCAAGGAATGGAGTCACTGAGACCATTTGACATCTGGAGTGAAACAAAGGAACTTTGCAAGCCTTGTTCAAGAGAAGGATGAGGCAGCCTGTGTGTCCAACTGTTTTACCCTCTCTGGACCACTTCTTTGCATTTGTGCTGCGTTTTCTGATCCAGCAATGTTGTCTTTCAAGATGGAATGGGAGTAGGGACCCATGCTCCTTGCTGCCAGTGCCTGACCCAGCTGACACATGTAGAGCAGGGCTAGTCCCAAGTAGGAAAGCTGGTTCCATATTGTGGTGAGAGTAGGGGAGTGGCAGAGAGTGCTTTAGCCTCACATCTACCCTAGCTAAGCTCTGGAATGCATTTCACTTTTAAGTGATGCAAAAGACAGAAGACGTTTCTCTAAAAATGGCAAGCCATCTCCTCTGACCAGCTTCGAAAGGCTATCCCTCATGATGGTTACATCTAGATAAGGTATGAAGAGGAAAATGCAGTCTCAGAGTTTAAAGTGAGGCTTCATTTGTGGTAATGATTTCAGGACACTCAGTAGGAAGAGGAAAGTGAAACTTGTGGTCCTAGATTTCAAACTTCCAAGTAACTGTCAGGGTTTGTAAAATTTCTGGGATTTTAATTCTAATTGCAACCTAATATATTAACCTGTTATTAATTCATGAATGCTGGCAGAAGACATGGTAGTCCTGTATCAGAAACAAAGGACTTTATCACTCATGGCGAAGCAAGAAGCATGAGCTTCACTTTGGTTTACATTGGTTTCTATTTCTCCCCAAGTTTCATGGGCTGACACAGGTGGGTCTACATGTTGCCTGTCTATGAAGTTGATTGGGTGACAGCAATGGGACCTGGAGCGTGGAGAACTTACTCCAGATTATGCAGCACTGGGCTAAAGTGCAGTAAAGCAAACCATGCTCAGGACAAGAGGTGATGTCAAGGGACCATCTCACACCTCTCCTCTCCTCCTTACTCCTTCCACTTGCAATGTTCTTCACTTGCTTACTGGCACACCCCAGGTTTCCAGATCCCTGATTTCTCTCTCACTTCATTTTCCCTCTTAGGTTTATCCATTCTCTGGATTCCTTATGGGATTGTTTGCTCAGTGGCTGTCAGCTCTGCCTTCAACCTTCTCTGCTCACCTGGTTCTTCTATATCTAGGTATGTAACCATGGTGGGCGGGGAAGTGGTTTTGTTAATTAGAGAAGAAGAGATGCTCTCCTCTGGGATTCAGGAAGTAGGAGAAATTGTTTCCAGGTAGAGGTCAGGGAAATACTTGTGGAGGAGAAACCAGCTGCCTACAATCTTGGAGACAATTTGCATTTCCAACTAGGAGGACATCAGGAGGGTCTGGGCAACAACAGAAAGGCCCAGAGGCAGTGCACTGAAGGCATGATGAGCAAGGGTGAGAAGCTCAGTTTAAATGAAACAGGACATACTTATGTGCTACTGAGTGCTGAATTCTCAGATGTTGCTTTTCTAATAATTGTGCATATAATTTTCCCGCTCTCTTTTTCACTTTGCAAGTGTTTTCTTTTTCTTTTCAAAACTGCAATGTGGGTTGCCACTCTGAAAGCTCAGTATTATCTGGAGAAATATATGCATTTTATAGTCCCCATTCCTGACTCTTCCTTAACAATGTCATCTCTGTGGTTTCTCCAGCAAATGTATCTGAACAGCAGCACATTATTTTCTATTTATCTCAGATCATTTAAAAATTTTCTCAAAGGGATTTCTTCAAAGTTCACTAGTTTCTTTCTCTTGCCATTTGCCTGTATTCTTGGAAGCATCCCAACATTAATGATTCTGTGATTGCTGGACCATAGAAACTCACCCCTTATATATTTGTTTTCATCATTCTTTGTTTATTAGGAGAAAATCCAGTAAATAAATCAAGAAATCAAAGCATTCTCTGGAGTTTTACTGTGGCTCAGCATTCCTTAAAAAGTATGTCCTGCTGTTCACATATTCCAGAGTGTACTTGATGATTCTCTGGGAATTCACTGTCCATCACGTTAGAACATTGCATTATTCAAAAATTCATCCCTTAGGGACATAAATTCATCTGGGAGAGTTTCATTAGCTGTTTTTCTCATTAGTCTTCAACTTCCCAGAAACTGCCTTAGAGAAAGTTTTAAATGCTCACTATTTAAACTACAAGTATACAGCAGTGGTCTTTCCATTTTGTCAAAAACTTCCAATGGCTGCTGACAGAATTGGGTCTGCAATAAGAAGAAGAGTGAAAGAGATGGATCAGAAAACATTAGACTGCAGAATTTAAAGGATATATTTTAACATACTGTCTGAATAAAAAGGAATTAAGCCATAAAGTTGAAAACGTTTATGTTGTATAGCAGCCCTTCTTTCCAAGCACAAGCTTGGTCATGCCATTAATTTTTCCATTGAAATTTCTTGAATTAAATACTTAACAAATACCAATTGAGTGGCTACAGTGTGCTGAGTACCTAAGACACAAACAATGCAAACAGAGTCTCCAGCTTCAAGCATATTACAGATTGTAGTGGAATAGCAAGATTTAGCAAATGATTTTGATAATGAGCCAAATAAAGATGTGTGGCCAGATGTTCCCACCAGTAGAGGAACTCTCCATCCCTAGGCACAGGCTAGGATTGACATGCTTATTGCAAGGGGGTGGATTCCAGGAAGTAGCACCCAGATGGGGGAATATAGCCAAGAGCAATCAGGATCAATGAAAGGAAGGTGAGTGGTCAAGAGACTGGAGAAAGTGTGTGCTATTATCAAAGTGGCACAGAATAGCCCTTGTGAAGATACAACAGGAGGAATTCAGGTTCTCATAGCATGTTTTTCTGTGTTGACCCACCTTTCATTATATGTGCTGGGGGCAGTTAGAAAGTAAATTGCAAAATGGAGTTGGTTAATGTGTGAAGAATAATAAGAATAAAGAGCTTGTTCAGCTCTGTCCAGGGAAGCAGTGAAGGCACTATAGGATGAATTGAATTCTGAAGGATGAGCCATAGACCATTGCTGGTTTTTTTGTTTGAAATGAAGCTGTCATCAAAATATGTATTAAATCATCAAAATATGTCTTAGAGATTTTCCTTCTAAGATTTTTTATGTGTGTGTAAGTGTGTGTATGTGTGTGTGTGTATTATATATATATACATACATATATTTGCATATACATGTGTTTATATATGGGAATATATATATATAAGAGAAAATATGTATATTTCTTGTTTTCTGAAAAACAAAAGACTATCTTGAAATTTTTTTATTTATACAGTTAAACTATATTTATATCAAATATACAATGAATTAGAAAACAGTTTTGTTTTGGTTAATCTAATTGGTTGAGAACATGGCTCTGTTTCTGATTACATTATTCTGTTTTCTACAGAAAAAAGAATTCTTTTGGGTTCAAATAAAGGGACTTTAAGAAAGAGAACAGTTACAGAGGTGAGGTCTTTGTAAAAACAAGGGTACTCAGAGATGAGACACAAGAGCAGGAGAAAACTGGCGTGACTTGTAATGCCTGTGAGATGATGGGGGAGGGGATAGGAGATGGTTGTTGAGAGCAGTGATAAGGGAGAGAGATGGAGAAAAAGGTAACCGAGAAGGTTTGATGCCAAACCAGAATACCCAAATATACATCTGGACAACATATATTTGTATTAGTGATATGATTTGGCTGTGTCCCCACCCAAATCTCATCTTGAATTATAGCTCCCATAATTCCCTCCTGTTGTGGGAGGGACCTAGTGGGAGATAATTGAATCACAGGGGTGGTTTCCCCCATACTGCCCTCATGGTAGTGAATACGCCTCACGAGATCTGATGGTTTTATAAGGGGAAATCCCTTTCACTTGGCTCTTACTCTTTGCTTATCTGCTGCCATGTGAGATGTGCCTTTCACCCTCTGCCACGACTGTGAGGGCTCCCCAGCCATGTGGAACTGTGAATCTACTAAACCTCTTTCTTTTGTAAACTGCCCAGTCTCAGGAATGTCTTTATAAGTGGTGTGAAAACAGACTAATACAATTGGGTTATCTGTAATTTGTTAGCCTGGGTACAATTCTACAACAGTAGAAAAAGCCATTCCATTCAGAGAAGAAGCCTATATGAAGGCAAGAAGACAAGAAAATGCACGGTGACCTGGAGG
This sequence comes from Alouatta palliata, assembly GCA_004027835.1. Taxonomy (NCBI): domain Eukaryota; kingdom Metazoa; phylum Chordata; class Mammalia; order Primates; family Atelidae; genus Alouatta; species Alouatta palliata. Next base: position 10,256 of record PVKV010016535.1, read on the forward strand.
ATGCTTCAGTGGACTTCAGTTGATGGAGGGAAGAAGTTGAGTCTGCAGGGGGATATTTTGGGAGAATGCAGGCCTTGTGCCATGGTTAATGGGACCTAAAATTAGCATCAGTCTTCACTAGGCTACACATTAAAAATATCTTCCAAACTGAATGTGAGACTCCATCAGAGACAAGTAAATCGGACTTAACTTGTTAACTGGTGAATGGGACATATTCTAGTTACTTCAGATTCTGTCTCAGGAAATAGAAATTGAATTGAAACTTTGTGAATGACTTTTATATCACCATCTCTCTGGCATGTTTCGAAAATTATTTGACTAATTCGGAAATAATTTTCTGAATCTTACTATATGCTAGGCTCTGTGATACAAGATATAACTCTGATTTTATATTTTAATGGCAGGCATAAGAGAAATGCAAATGCTAGGAACTGAACTAGAACAGTGAAAAAGATGAATAGAGTCCTTATCTTCATGGAGTTTGTATTTCAGAAAGAAACGCTGAGAATTTAAAGTGTTTATGAGCACATGACATTTTTGAAGGACACGTGGCAGGTGTTATATGTGGAGCAGGTTCATGGTGCACCAGTTACCAGTCCTAGGGGAGGGCTCCCACTGCAGGGAAAACAGCAAAGACATTCATGAAGTCAATCACCAGGAACAGGAGTCCAAATACTTTCACCTATTGCATTTTGAGCTGCAATTTCTACAACTTGCACAAGTCTGGTGAGAGAAAAATTATACACATGAAGCAATTTTATTGCTTGCAGACGTGCAGCAAGAGACAGTAGAAGCCTAGGATCCTTGGTGAGCCGAACTCTCAAAGCTCAGGAAAGCTTCCTAGGATAGATGAAGTCTCACCTGCATGTTCCCTACATTACTTCATAGCTGAGGAATCCAAAAAGCATTCTGCCCTGGAGTTTATACCCCAGGGGAAACTGGGATCACTGGGCTAAATCATTGTGGGACATCCTGTTCCAGGAGGGTTAGAAACAGAGCTCAGGCTACTCCAGCCAGTTCCTCCTTATCTCAAGATGGTGCATTCTCAGCATGTTCAACTGTTATTCTGAGATCTACAAGGGAAAATCAGGGAAGAGCTGGGTCAGCCAAGGCTATCTTGGGATGTCCTGCATTATGAGCAAAGTGGAACTTTCATCTGTAGGTGATAATTCAAGGCTCCCCGGAGGGAGAATGACAAAAGCCAAGACTTGAAGGTGGAAGACTGAACCATGAAAAAAAGTGGTGAAGATGGACATGTCAGTGCAGTGTCCCATTTCAAGCAGGGAAACAATAAGAGAATGGAGCTTACTTGAGATCATTATGTTTAAAGTACCGACTGCAAGAGAGAAAGCTAGGTTGCCTTGTGCGAGATCCAGTCATAAATGTGGTTTGCAATACACTGACCCTGAAAGGTAAAGTTCTTCGTAATGCTAAGTTAGTTGGCACAAACCCAGAAATTAATTCTGCCCCTGGTGTTACGAGAGACATCCAGTAGTTAGAAGCTGAATGAGGACACTGTCATTACTTTGTGGAGGGTGTTATTTCTAGTGTACCTATCCTGGCTGTCAGTGTAAAGTGCTGTATATTGAAAGCTAATATATATCACTCTGTCTTCACTTGGATGTGAAACTGCTGGTGGAAGTAGCAAAGGATTTGAAAGTTTAATCAAGTCTAACTGACACTCCCAAGGGCAATGAGGCATTTGCCCCTGATTTAGGTGACTAGGCTGGTACTCCCTTCCAGGGTCCCTTCATTTCCCAATAGATAATTATTGGGTACTTGCCATGTGCTGGGCCTTGTACTTAGAACTGGGTTGATTAAGTTGTAGCTCTCATGGCGGCCACAATCTATTAGGAAAGCAGAGAAGATTATACATCAGAGATAATACCATATGATAATGCTTCACAAAAGGAAAGTACAATATCTTAAGGGAAATGAGGCTACCTGAGGAATCTGAGTTAATTCATTTGAGTCAGTTTCAAGGAATAAACAGGAGATTTATAAAAGTGAATTGCCATGGCTGAAATTTCAACTGACTTGGAAGTTTGGAATTTATGTTAGATTCAAAGGTGTTTAGTGCCCCCCAACCCCACCAAAAAAGTGTCCAAATATATTCCAAAAATTTTCTAGAATACTTGCATCAAAAATAACGTTTATGGTTGGATATAAGGATATTGATTAAATACACTTATATCACTGAGTTTTTAGAGAAGTGTCAGACTTTAAGCAAGAAGAGTTAAGATATCTATAGAAATAGCTGAAAGGGACTTCTTAATGCAGCCCATCATTTATGACTGTATTTTATGACTGTATTAACGGTAGGGAAGCAAACAAAAGGATTGCCCAGTGTTTAGTTAGTGAAATCTCTCTGGAACTTTCATCAAAGAGAAGGACTAAATACATTCAGATCTTTGAAATGGGATTTTTTCAGTAGCTCAGTGGATTCTGATGTTTTCCCAGATAGACTGAGCCAGATTTCCGAGATAAATTCTCTATGCCAAAGAAGTCTTCAGCCAGTGAGATTCTGTTCCTTCCCCTCTATAAGAAAAAAGGTTGTTAGGGCTTCAGAGGACTGAATTCTAGATCTTTGGGTAATTGCTAAGAAGCATAGTTATAAGCTCTCCTATCCTAAAAATATTAAAAATTTAATTAAAAGTATTAAAATTTAATATTAAAATATTAAATTTCCAAAACCAAACAATTCCTTTATGTATAGGTACCACAGATGAATGGCTGATCAATGTGAATAATAAATGACTGTAAGTAAGCTCTTTAAGCAAATGCTAGCCTCTAGGTGGGATGTTATAGGAGTCCCATTCAGAAACGGAGTTTGAATTGAGCTAGCCATGAGATCTTACACTTGCTTTAGTCTGTGATACTGCCACAGCAGTTTCATCTTTGCCTTCAATGACTGATTCCTTGAAAGAAATAAAGCAGCAGAACCAAATGTGCACTCTCTCTATAGCCACTTGAGACAGCAAGCAGCGTTTGCAGCCTGCTTGGTATAACTGCAGATTTAAAATTACATTAGAATATTTTTTCTTCTCCTTCTTTTCCCTTTTTTTCTGAACAATTCAGATCAAAAGTTGTTAGGTGGCTCTGAGCAAGGTTACCTTCTGCAGTGGGTGGTAAGTAGGATGCAGGGTCTTGGCGTAGGTTGTCAGAGACCTAGTGGTGTGGAAGACTGTCAGTGGGTTGGGGAAGAAGGTGGCAGCTCAGCATGGGCTATTGGAACTCTACTGGAATAAACAGGATGTCTGAGGGGCATGAGTGATAGCAAGACATTGGTTCCATACAGAGGAATCCATTAAACAGGTAATAATATGAGGATATTGAGAGACAGACTCTCACTGTCAGAGAAGAAAGTTAAGTATACTAAAAGGGAGAAAATTAGAATGAACCTTATTGATTTGGAGATAACTGTGTAAACTAATTTTCAAACATCTATAAATAAATTTTAAAAATCTGTATTTAAAAGTAAAATAAGAGAGCAGCAGACTAAAAAACAAATAATGAGCACTAACATAAAGAATGAAAATCCTTGCTTCCAGAATCTCTGTAGAATTGACCTGAAAACTTGAGGGATGCAACTGCATGACCTTGAGAACAAATCAAATTTGAGGTCACCAGTAGAGACTCAAAAACAATAGACAAAGTTGGAATCCAACAACAGGTATACAATAGTTTTTTTCCTGAAGCTTGTTTTTCTCCCCAGTTCCCCATTTTTACCAAAGACAAATCATAGCAGCACCAATTTATTTGCAAAACGAGTTTCAGTTCCATTGTATTAGTCTTAATTATTTGCATGAAATGAATTCTTTCATAAGAAATTTTAGATTTGACCTTTTAAAACACTCTTGAGCCCAGCCAAGGATTTATCTGTGCCTACAGATACCTGTATGAATTGGGCAAATTCCTCTCTTCTTGAAGTCTCAAAATAACTTTGGGTTTCTAGGTCTGTCAGAAAGTAACATTCTTTACTCACCAAAGGTCAAGAACCCTGTACAGGACAAGATATAAGGCCAGTTTCTCCAAGGGGCTTTTATTGGCTCTATAAATCAACCTCAACTCCACAAAGCAGTCTGAAAACATGTCATTCCAGTCAAAATCTTGGTAAAAATAAGCAGTGTCTCCAATTGTATTCTGTTACAAAAGCTAATACTTATATTGCCATAAATTAAGAATATTCACCAATAGTAAAGTATACTCCTGTGAGCAAAATTTGGACCACATTTCTCTCTACCTGATTTCTACAGAATGTGGAAACTATTGACTGTGGAAATCAAAACCAAAATAATCAGCAACATTTCAAGTAAAAAATAAATCTCTTAACTCCTGTTCTACTCAATATTGGGCCAGCAGTTCTTAAAAACACATGAGCTCTCCATGACAGTCCTGGAAGTTATTGTTTTCTATTCCAATGACACAATTTTTAAAGTTATCAGGAACCCATCAGATCACCCAATAGTGTCTGGTTATAAAACCACCTTTTGAAAAGGATTAAAGTAAAACAAAATATATATATATATTTTTAAATTAAAAATTGGATGACACCCTTGTATAAATATCTAAATATTCTGAAAATTTTCATGTATTCAAAGATAGGGAACTAGGGATTATCAAACTTTTTGTAACATAAAATACTGGAAATACCATTACCATATTGGAGAGTAAAATCAGTGTAACTATTGCACTGTAAAACAGAATTACTTACTCTTTGACTTCACAAAGCTCAGAGAAAGGTTAGGGACTGTTGTGCTCCTCAGATCTCGGAAGAAGTGTTGTATCACAAAGGATGGGCATGATACCCTGAGGGTCCTCACATGTGCTCCAGAAAGGGGACTGGTAAAGTAGTGAAGCTCTAATGAGACTAGTATGCTACTTAGAAGGTTCTGCAGTACACTCATATTTTAGTAAGCAAGATTTTGGAGAAAGGTGGAATGATAATCCCATGTGAGGTAGAATAAAGAGAACCAGTCTATTAGAGCCTGTATCTGTGTTGTTTCTAATTTTGGTGAAAAGGAGGACAAACCATCTTCAGACTGGAAAAGATAGATCAAACATGAACAGGAAGGAGTAGGTGAGTTACTTAGGAGACACAGTGGATATTTGTAGAGGCAAAGACACAAATATTGGCTCTCAGAACTGGCCCAAATGGTTTTTTATCCAGGCACAAATAGAGTCCTTGTAAAACTCTGTGGCATTCTGAGGGATCAGGAAATCTTGCATCACTGTGAACAGAGGTTCACAAGATGGGTAGGTACTGTTTCAGTCTTTAGAAAGGAAGGAAAGTGTGAGCTGAGTAATTTTATGTTGGATCACTAAAAAGGTGGTTTGTGAGAATATGTAAAAAGAAGTCAGGAAAAAAGGAATCTGTGAGAACAAATCACGTAAAACATTCTACTTTTATGTTGCACGTAAAGAACTAGTAGGCCATGGGTTAGTCTTCATATTGTAAGTTAATACTTCAAGACACCATACTACGGGATATGCCTGTGGAAAGCTGGAGAAATGGACAAATGTGAGCTGATTAACACTAAATAGTTGAAGCCTTGCAACACAGATGATAATGCACTGAATTACTGACTTTAATTTATTGATCTGGGTGATCCAGTAACAAATCTGTAAAGGAGAAATAAGGCTTTGTGGTTGAGCTAGTCCTCTTCAAGATGTTTTCAAAACATATAAGCATCCTCTGCATGTGAGATTCCACAGTGTGTCAAACAAACTGGCTCTGTGTGAAGACTCCATGGCTTGCAGCCTGCTCACCCTTAGACTCCATTTTTCACACTTGCTCTCCGAGTAGCCCCAAGTAATCCCTCCTATGACAAACTTTGCTCTTTCATACATCTGAATATTTTCTCTGTGTCTCCTCTGTTTGAAAGCTTTTGTTCTTCTCTACCCTTTGAATGAAATGCTATAAATGTTTGAGAAGTAGTAGGAAGACAGGTTTTGAAATTAGGAAGACCAATTTTGAAATCTTGCCCCTTTTGCCTGAAAATAGCAGGACAACTGGAGTTGTTACTTAAACTCTCTTGACCTTAGATTTCTTATCTATACAATGGATATGGAGAATGTCTCTGAGAGTTGTTTTTTAGGATCAAATTAAGTAATTAATATAATGCTTTTATCACAAGTGCTCATGTAATAAAGATTAATAAATATTAGCTGCTCTATTGTCATTGCTATTATCAGACCCGAGGCTGGATCACAGTATCATTAATAGTCTGGGCTTTGGCTAGATGTACCAGCTGTGTGACTGTGGAGAGTTTATTTAAACTCTCAGTGATTCAGTTTTCTTATCTGGAATGTCCAGACAGTAAGGGTTGTTTTGGGAATTAAATGAAATAATGGATGTAAAACTGGCATTTGTCAAGCACTTAGTAAATGTTAACTATTTTCATTACTGGTTGCATTAGTAATGAATAGGGGGGGCGCACACATCAGAAATTTCTTTCTCACAATTCTGGAGACTGGAAAGTCCAAGTTCAAGGTGCTGTCAAGGTAGGTTTCATTCTGTATGTGTTTCTCTTTGCTTATATGCTGTCCCCTGCTGCATGTTCACTTGACCTCTTCTTTGTGAACACAGGGAGAAGGAAGTTCTCTGGTGTCTCTTCTTATAAGGGCTCTAATCCCATCAAACCAATTCCTTACCATATGGCCTCATTTAACCTTTACTTCCATAAAGAGCCCTCTCCAAATATAGGCCCATTGGGGGTTAGGGCTTCAACATACAAATTTTGGGGAGGACAGTAACATTCATCCTGTAACACTACCACTATTGTTGCTGTTATTTTTTAAGGGCCAACATCAATATCTCCTTGTATTTTTACTCTCTCAAGATGCTTTCCTCTCTGCATTTATGTCTTTATGTATAGATGTATTTCCTCTTAAAAAAAGTTAAAGTTGTTGGCATCACAAATAACTGGCTCACAAGAAACTTCAATAGACCTTTAATGAAAAAATGATAGAACAAATACATTCATATGGAATTGATATCACACTTATTATATGTGACTGTAGACAGCTGGAGTAGTTACAGTGGGTGGAAGTTATGTGAATTCTGGGTTAATATTGAAATAACTTTCTTACAATTAATGTTGACTGAAATTGAAACAGTTTGCCTCTGTGGTAGCATTACCAATGTATTTAGTTACTTAATTATAAATACACTGGCCCCTATGACATGCTCTTGGCTGAAAACTACCTAAGTTACCTGGGGCAATACACTTCCTCTTTATGAGCCTCGTGTAAAATAAGAAAGTTGGTATAGGTGTTTCTCTAAATTGTTTTTCATTTCTTCTTTATTGCCATGGAGATGACTTTTTGTTTTTGGTTATCATGTTCTACACATTTTTTTCTAAGAAGTCAATTATACAGGTGAGTATTCTTCTTAATCTTGAGCCCTATGTTATCTGCTTCTTTTACACAGAACACACTTAAAAGAGCAGAAACTCACTTGAGCTAACTTAAGTAAAGGAAGATTTATTGTAAGGACATAGCAGGCAACTCTTGAGCATCCAACACAGAGAAATGAAAGAATTGTGCCTGAAAAGTCAGATTCCAAGGCTATGTCTTCTTCCCTCAATAAAGATAGCATTAAATTTAATCTCCATTTTTCTCCCCTTGCCTGTTCCATCATCTCTCTTTTGAATCACTAGCCTTCTCTGCTTCTTCATGAGTGTGCCCAGCCAATGGTGCTATGTCATTCTGGTGATAGCTGCCTGCTCAACTCAAGCAATAATGACACAACAACAACAGCAAATTAAGCCAGACTAGTCTCTATACCCCTTAATTCAGTTGGTTGAGATGAGAAACCTGATTTTTTCAGAACTAGCCTTGGATGATGACCCTTGGATTACACCTCCCTTGTACCAAGTAGTTGTGATTGGTGGTATGTGGAAATAGAATCACAACTTCCGGGGACTACATGTAGGAAAATAAAACTGACTGATAAAATAGCCACAGAGGTGGTCCATAAATGTGCAAAGAGTCATATAATGAACTGCTGAATTTCAAAGAACTTCAGGGAATGAAACATGGTCCAGGGAAAAGAGAAAGATTCTCAAGATGCTAGCAGGATAATGTGGACCCTCAGAGTGAAACCATGTGGTTCCCAGCAGGGCTGACTTGAGAAAGTATGCATCTGTTGATATGCTTTTTCCTCTTATTTGTTAAGGTATAACATATATACAATGTAATTTCCCCATTTTGATGTATAGTTATGCAAGTTTTGACAAAAAATGTATGGTTGTTTAACTACTAACACATTCAGAATGCTGTGCAGTCCAGTTGCCCAAATTCCAAAGTGCTCAAGTGCTCCTTTGTAATCAATCCCTCCCCATTCTCAGACTCTGGCAACCACTGATCTGTTTTCTGTCCCTAGAGTTTTGCCTTTTCCAATACGTCACATACATAAAATCAACATTCTGTAACTGTGTTAATCTGTCTTCTCTTACTTGGCATAATGCATTTGAGGTTCATCGTTGTCAAGTGCATCATAGTAGTTTGTTCCTTTTCATTGCTGAGTAGTCTTCCACTGTATGTATACACCATCGTTTGTTTATCTATTTACAGGTTAAAAACATTTGAGTTGTTGCCAGTTTTTTTCTGCTATTAATATCGTGCATAGGCTTTTTGTGTATATAAAAGTTTCCATTCAACCTAGATGCCTAGAAATAAAATTTCTAGAACATACGGTATTTCTTTAACTTTATAGTAAATCATTAAATTATTTTGCAAACTGCTTGCAACATTTTACACTCCACAGGCAATATATGAGAATTCCTGTTGCTCTGTATCCTCTGGATGTGTCGGTTATTTTTATTGTAGCAGTTTAAATAGATATGTAGTACTACCTCTTTGTGGTTTTAATTTGCATTTCTCTAATTACTAATGATGTTGAACATCTTTTTGTGTGTTTATTTGCCATCTGTATGTTGTCTTTGATAAATTGTCTGTTTGAGTCTTTCACTGATTTATATTAGATTGAATATTTTTTTATTTTTGAATTTTCATAGTTTTTAATGTATTTCACACATGCATATACACACTCACTTGCTTAATCCAGTATGTTATTTACAGTTATTTCCTCCCTGTCAAAGCTTGTATTTTTTTAAAAAAATATTTTCAACTCATTTTAGACTTACAGAAATAAAGAATCAGTTTCCTTATGTTCTTCACCCTACCTGGGCTAATGTTACCATCTCACATACTCCCTTAATAGCATTATTTGAAGAGCAGAAGTCCTTAATTTTGATCAACTACTCCATTGTAAAACACATTTTTGATTTCCTAGCTAAGAAGGCTTTACCCAACTCAAAGTCACAAAGGTTTTCTCTGTTTTCTTCTGGAATTTTTAGAGTTTTAGAATTATGTTTATATTGACCATTTTGAGTAAATTTTGTATATGGAGTGAAGTGGGGATTAAACTTTATTTTTGCTTTATTTTTTCCCGCAAATAAATATCCAAGTATTCTAGTACTGCTTGTTAAAACAACACCATTCTGTTTTCACCAAATTTTATTTGCAATTGTGTTGAAAATCTCTTGACCATGAGAGCTTATTTCTGTATTGTGTTCTGCTGCATTCATATATTCTTTCACCAACACTATAGTCCTTTGATTACTGAATGTTGTAAGTCTTAAAATCAGATAACATGACTTCTCCAAATTTGTTCTTTTCAAAGTTGTTTTGACTCCACTCTTTTTGCATTTTCATATAAATCATAGAATCACTAAGTCTATTTCTACAGTTCCCTGCTGTGATTTGGATTGGAATTTTGTTGAATCTATAGAATCACTTTGGGGACAATTGACATGTTAACAAATAGTTTCTAAAGTAAGAATTTTAGCCTATTGATGTGTGACCTTTTTTCTTTTCTAATATACAGTTATGTACTACCTAATGATGTTATGGTCAGTGATGGACTCTGTATATGATGGTGGTTTCATAAGTGTACACTATTATATTTTTTCCATGTTTATATATGTTTAGAGGCACAGATACTTACCGTTGTATATAATTGCCTACAATATTCAGTACAGTGACATACTGTACAGGTGTGTAGCCTAGGAGCAACAGGCTATATACCATGTAGCCTAGGTGTGTAGTAGGCCCTACCACCTGGATTTGTGTAAGTCTATTCTATGATGTTCTCACAATGACTAAATCACTTAACAACACATTTCTCAAAACATATCCCTGTTGTTAAATGATGCATGACAGTACATGTACACTGCTATAAATTTACCTCTATTTGCATCCAAAATTTCATATGCTGTAATTTTTATCTTATTCAGCTTAGAGTATTTTCTAATAGCCTGTTTAATTTTTTAACTTAAACCACATAGTAATTCAAAGTTTGCTGTGTAGTTTCAAATAATAATGTGTAGTTTTAACTTAAACCGTATAGTAATTCGAAGTTTGCTGTGTAGTTTCAAACTCAGAGGTTTTCAATGAGACTTTTGTGTTATTGATTTTTAATTTGATTTTTCTTTACACAACATACTTTGTAGAATTCCAGTCTTTTAAAAGTTATTTAGAATTGTTTAATAACCTCTAATGTGTTCTATAACATACACTTGAAAAAAATGCATTTTATATGGCTGTGGGACAGAGTATTTGATAAATATCAAAGGTCTTCTAAAAATTAAGCTTGTAGCTATTATTTCTTCAAAATTTCTTCTTCCCTCACTTTTTAAAATTGATTCCAAGTATGCATATATTGGCCCAAATGAGTTGTCCTATAGTTACTCATTAGTAGTCTTTTTCTGGCCACATATTCTATTCTGTGTTTTGTTTTGGATATTTTAATTGCAGTGTCTTCAATTTGCTAATGTATTCCTCTGCAGGGTTAAATCTGCTGTTTCTTTCATTTAGTTATTTTTCATCTCAGACATTGTAGTTTTCATTTCTAGAAATTCATGTTGGGTTTTATTTTTTATATCTTTGTGTCTGATGATTATTCTCTTTTCTACTTTATTATATATATAAAATAAAGTTATAAGCATATATATATAAAGTTATAATAAGCATATTAATGTCATAATAATACTAATAATACATACTAATTTAATGTCTGGACATTTTTAACTAGATACCCAATATTATAATTTTATGTTAATTAGGTCTTTTTTTTCTTTAGCTGTAAGTTATATCTATCTGACAGTATATTTCTAAATATTCTCCTATTATTTTTTTTTAACAATTATTAGTCCTTGTTCAAATTACCTTTTAACAGCTAGACTTTTTGAAGCTAGATTTTGAGGCTTATTAGATTGAATGAGACAAACATTTAGTGCAGGACCTATTTTCCCCACTTTTAAATCAAATCCCTTGGGTTAATTCTTTCCAATTCCTTATGTATTATTTATTTGTTTGTTGGTTTGTTTTATTTGGAACAATGCAAACAGTAGCTCTTCCTGGCCTTATGCTAGCTTTGGAGATTCTTCCACCTGCTCCTTTCATGTGCTTGTCTTCCAAGCTTTGGGTGTTTTCTCCACATGCATGCACTAAGCAGTGCTCTGTTATTCACTTGAGGGAGACCTTCTGCGGACTCTCGAGCTCACCTACCATGCAGTTCTTTTCTCTAGAATACCTTGCCCTAAAATCTCTAAGTATTTTTGTTCTATCCAAACTCTGCACTCCATCTCCTGACATCCAGGCAATCACTGGACTCTGTCTTTATTTTTCCTTTTTGCTAGTACCCAGAGGCTCTCTCCAGGCAGTCAGCATGGGCAATTGCAGAAGTCTTATCATTTGCTTTCCCACTCTTAGGGGTTTTCAGTGTCTCAGAAAATGTTTCATGTATTTTTTCCATTATTTTTAGTTGTTTAAGGTGAGGGGACAAATCTGTTTTTTGTTACTTCATCTTGTAAGAAACAAAAGTGCCTCTGTAAATATAATTGAGAACAACAAAAACCAAATAAGAAAAGGGCTTTCCAAAAACAAGGTGTGATGGATCTCGTAATACTGATATAATAGAATATTTTAGAAGCAGAACAAAAAGATCATATGGAGAGAATACACAACTATTTGAATTACATATAAGTTAAGTAGCAAAAAATATGTCAAAATGTCTCTTCATGGGGTTTGACTCAGAAACTTTAATGTTGGGAATGGAGGTGGTGATGTTCTGCAATTCTGTTCATTTTCTTCCATTAAATTCCACTTTTTTTTAATCAACAGTGGTTTGGGAATTATTAATCAGGCAGTTAGAGAGGTGACTTACAAATTACAGTACA
>PVKV010016535.1:27500-50522 GCA_004027835.1 Alouatta palliata
AGATTTATTTCCAGGAGCAAGAATGATAACAAAATATGGTAAAACAGCATTTTATCATAATTGCAATCATCTAGTGAACACTTGCTATGAGCAAGCTCTCTGAGGTTCTGCTCACATCACCCGTATTTTTTCACTTCTGCTTACAACAGCCCCTTTGGGTAGATACAATGTGCTCTTTTTTACTGTTGAGAAATCTGAGTCTCGGAGAGGAAGAGTTCCAAGCAGAGCTAGGGAGTTGCACAGCCTAACTTCAAACATGCCAGTGTGTCTCTTAATCTCATTCTGTAACCATATACTGTTTCATATTACATTTTAAATTTGCATTTCAGTGTTCTTTTTATGTTTAATAGCTATATTTTAATTTTGTTTTTTTTTCTTAATTATTTAATGCAATAATAGACAGAAGCCAGAAAATGGTGACAGGAAAACTGGGCTTCAGAGAGGTTAGTAAATTGCTAAAGGCCGTGCAGGTAACTGGAAAGATAGAAATGGACCTGAGCTCTCTCTGACCACAAACCTCATCTAACATATTATGATGATTTTGAGGCAGCCTGGACTAGAACTAAATTATTCTGCTCCTATTTTAGAAATACTGGACCCTATATGAAGATTATAAGTGACACTGCCTAGTTTTATTCTGCTTTTCCCTTAAGATAAATTCAATAAGGAAAGCTTCACATGGTGCATGAAATAAAGGGGAATAGGCAAAATGTTGGTTGCAATAAAGTTTTGACATTTTTGAAGAGTAACTTATTAATTGGAACGTTAACTAAGTTTAATTTAGTTCTTGGATCCCAGTTCCATGTCCATCAACACCCACCCCACAATCTTTTTAGAACAAGAGCAATGAACAAGACTTCAGCAGCTAGATGATCTTTAAGAAAGCCTAATATATTCCACGATAATACGTTTTACTTGAGAAAGTTGAACTTATTATATGTAACATGAATCAGAAAAACTTTTAATTTTGACCATTATGTAACTGATAAAATAAGAAAAGGGCAAAAAATTCTCATATTAAAAAAACCATAACTTTACAGTAAAATAAATCCTTGTATTCATGTGTAGTAAATAGTTATCAAACTGTTGTTTTGCTTCTTGCTTGCTTGTAATTCTTTCCTACTAATTCAAAAATACCTGAAGAATCATGCATTAATACAACTTTTGTACTTTAGGGGAAAAGTCCAGAAGAGCGACTAAAAAGATTAAAAAGAACAGATCACATTTTATTGAAAAAAACACAATGCATGATTTCATAGTCTAAAAATATGATAGCATGATGAATGTCAACATACACCATCAGAAATGATTATATCTTGCATTGTGAAATGACTTCTTTTGAACTTTGTATCATCTTGGGAATCACAACAGCAAATATATATTTGGAGGCAAACATCACCCTCATTTACTACCCTCTGTACCCCACACATTCTAGGTGTCATGTAGCACCACAAAGGCACATGTTCTGACTTCGAATTTCTAAAGGTTACCTATTAAATTTAATGAGAGGTGTTGTACAATGAGAGTATTTGATTGAGGTCTACAAAATATCACTACACATGTATTTTAACAAAGACATTTTAATCACTTCTTTAGTTGTCCACCCTTTATGTATTCATCTCATAAAAAAGAATATAGATTTGTCTCTAAAAATTTCCCAGGAGCAAAAACACTATTCAAAGTCCCTAGTTTTGAGGCTTTATTTTTAATTTACACCCAGGGATGGTGTGATAAAACTGGTTTCATTTAACACATTTATAGTCTGTTTTTGAAACTATCTAGATACATTGAGTATCTGTCTTAATCAGATTAAAAATGTTTTCTAGGTCAAAAATTTTCTGTAAAAATGTCATCCATTCATTCAACCAAAAAATACACTGAACTCCTACTGCATTCCAGTCAGAGTAGTGATTAGACAGGTGGGATGCCTGCATTAAGGGTGTGTTAATTCTAAGAAAGAGGATAGTCACTGAGCAACAAACTTCAGGAAAGGGAAGCCCAGTTTGCCTGAAATGTGTGAATCTGGGACCTAACTTTATTTAGTAATATATTCATTCCTCCAGTGTTCTGTGTTTACTTAGCCACAGCACAGACATCCTTCCATTTTAATTGTCTGTTTATACGTTTGATATGAGAGACAAAAAATTAGATTTTTTTTCATCTAGTTTTTAGCAGTATCTAACATATGGTAGGTGATCAACATATTTTCTTGAAGAGAAGTTAACACTGGATGTGGATACTTGCAGAGTATACCGTGGACTTCACAATCAATCATCTCATGAGCAAGTGGGTGAGGCTAGGTTAGCAATTTAGCCTAAATTCTCTTTTACCTTATTCAGGGCAATTTTTATTCTCAATAGTAGTGTTTTCTTTAATTGTGCAGAGAAATCCATGGCCTAACATTAGAGAATATCACAAAATCCAAAGATTTAGAAATTCCTATCCTAGATAAATAAAACTGAAGAAATTGATTGTGGGGGGCTTCAACTGAACAACAGTAACTTAGACCTTGCCATATTTGAACAATTAGAAATAAAGAAAATTGTGTATACAATTGCTGTAGAATTCTTTGTTTGTTTTGGGCAAATCCTAAGTAGAAGAGTCATCAAATTTACCTAGTTCTGGATATGTAAACTTACTTAAGGAAATCAGAAACCTTTCTACCACATGCTGATGAGAAATGCTATTTAGAGAGGAGGTGCACCACAAGGCACTATGCTATCACGCACTTGCCAGATAAGTACAGCACGGGTGTCTTAGCTTGGGGTCTACCAAAAGCACAGCCTGAGTTAAGCAGTATTGGGGCAAGGGTTTGTATGAAAGTAATTCATTTGGTCAGTGATCCTAGGAAGCAGTGTGAGGGAGTGGGAAAGGAAGACCAGAGAGGGAGGGATGTCAACAAGGAATGCAGTAAGGGACAGGAGACCTCTGCAGACATCTGCAGCTCAGTACCCCTAGGGTCTCCCTAAGAGATTGTGTGGAACTGTCTCACAGAGAGAAAAGAGGACTGGGGCTTTTGCACCCAGGCTTATCCCTTCTTGGTTGAGGTTGATCCTGGGGTGTTACCTGCAGTCTGTCCCTGTGTGTGCCTGGCACACTCCTAGGAGCAGAGAGCACCCTCAGGTAGAAAGATGCTGGATGCCATCAGCAGAGCTGGGAATTATTCAGGGTCACTTCCTGGGTAGATTGAAAAGACGTGGACAAGGACCAACAGCATCAACTACATATATTTATGTCAACTCTCAATGAGCTGGTGAGGCTGGCTATGTTGCTCCATTGTTATAATTGAGAAAAAGTCAGAGAAGTTAGTAACTTACCCTGGTTTCTCAGTGTAATAAGTGACAGAGCAAAAGCTCAAACCCAACTACACAGAAATCCAGGACTTTTGTCTTCCCATTGTACTATGCCCAATATATAGGGATTAAACAAAGAAAATGTTATAATCTTTTACTGATGCACAACTGCATCAAAAATGCTGAACTCAAAGCCTGAAACATTAGATTTCTCAAACTTGTTACATTCTGCTATCATAGCACAAAAATAGTACCTAAATCCAATGGCTGGTGTCTCTATGAGACAACTATTTATAATTTACTGCATAATATTTTTGAGAAGAAGAATTTGATTTATATATTAACAGATACTTTTGAAAGAAAAACAAATGAGGGAACATTAATTGCAAGAATTTGGTTTGTACAAATAATTTTTAAAAATGCATATGTTTGTTCATTATATGCATTGAAAGGATTTTGTTATTATTTATTACTTATTTTTGAATAAATTCAGTGCTCTCTAAATGGCATACTGTATGATCCTTTCCAAATTATTTGAAATTTTATGGTATAAGTTAAGGGACCTTTATTTCTTTGTGAATCCCTGCTGCATCTCCTTGTTACTCTGACAACCCATCCAAACAGCTGTCTTTCTTAAACTATGTAATTTTTCCTCATTAATTTATTGCACATCTTGCAAAAATCAACATGGAAACATTAATAATGACCAAAGTACAGCCACTGAGCAATACTGATGCCCAGAACCCAGGCAGGCACGGTGGAGTGAGAGGCTTTACCTTAATAAATGGCCACTTTGCCTCTTCTGAGCACTTGTCATAAAAACACACCTTAGAGGGGTAATTTTTCTTTCCACCAGAACTTTTTATTGTTTGTAATTTAGAGCCTCAGTAATTGAGATGTTGAGTGGGGAATTGGTGACAGAAAAGTGAGAGCTTGGGGAAAGGAAGCTTTGACCCACATGTTAATAATGCACAATCATACCTTGAGAAGATGGTAGATCCTATTTTTAATAGAAGAAAAAAAGAGACTTGTCTTTGTTGGAGGCTAAAATAGCAGCCCTGGAAATTGAAGGGGAAGGAATGGATATTAAAATGAAGACACTGGGACTGCATTTGTTAAGAAAGTTGTATTAGGCTTTGGTAACAAGAAAATCTATGCACTTTGTTTAACCTGACACAGGATCTTTGAATTTTGATATCTCTCCTCTTTTCTCCAACTGCTAAAAAGCCAGACCTTTATTGTCTTGCAAATTTAACAAATGCATAAGACATTATATGGTATGCATTTCATAATTAATCTTTCCCTCGAATGAAAATTAATTTCCTACTTTTTTTCCTTCATCTTATAAATTTTGTTTAGTATTGTGCATTCTTCTGGTCTCAAAGCCTTCACAGACACATGCAGGATGTAAATCAGTCTGTCAATTTATTTTAATGAACATGGCAGGCTAATAAAGGGAAGTAGACCATCAACCAATCATAAATATATCGCATTATTTTTAACTCTTTTTATTTACAAGAAGAAGAGGTCAAAAATGCAGTTTTTTTCCTTTTAATATTTATTGTTGTTTAGTTACCCCTTTCTTATATTTATTCATTCAAAAATGAGGTTGCATTCAGTTTATAAAACATCTGGCTTTAGGCAAACAACTAGGGTTGCCCATCCCATGAACTGTCAAAAAAGGGTCTGAGTTAATACATTTTACTTCATGATTACTGATTTGAAATTTTGAAGTCATAGTTCCAAGTTTCATCCTAGATGAAGCTCTCAGCAAATGTAATTCTGACCCATTTCAGACAAGCATAAGAGGATGTGTGTCTGTAGACATGGTGAGCACTGCTGCTTACAGGGTCCATACAACACTGAGCTCTGACCCTCTCAAAGCTGGGCCACAGTTATGATGGCGTTTCGCTCAGTATTTCAGAGTCCTCTTGCCTCCGAGGGATTTGACTCTATGTTTTATTGTCTGTGTGGTCCCAGGGTTTGCAGATAGCAGAGCCTCAAGGAACAACTGATAAAGGAGTGTGGCGTTTACTCCTCCATAAACTGCTCTTCTTTTATTCCTGTAACCGATTTCACATTCTTTCATTTTCCCAGGCCAGACATCTTTTATTTTCATTAACCCTCCACTTCATTTGGAGGAAGAAAAATGATAAAGACTTTTGGATTCTTCCTTAGAAATGTATTCTACAGCAAATCTCTCCAGACTTTCTTTTTTCTTTTTCTCTCTTTCTTTTCTTTTCTTTTCTTTTCTTTTTTCTTTTTTCTTTTTTTTTTTTGAGACAGAGTCTTGCTCTGTTGTCCAGGCTGGAATGCAGTGATGTGATCTTGGCTCACTGCAACCTCCACCTCCTGGGTTCAAGCAATTCTCCTGTCTCAGCTTCCTGAGTAGCTGGGACTACAGGCATGCACCACCACACCCAAATAATTTTTTTTTTTTTTTAAATAGAGACAGGGTATCACCTTGTTAGTTAGGCTGATCTTGAACTCCTTACCTCAAGTGATCCACCCGCCTCAGCCTCCCAAAGTGCTGGGATTGCAGACTTGAGCCATCATGCCTGGCCAGTATTTCATTTAATATTATCTTTATCTGTGGTCTTATCATACTGGGTGCTATATACTAAAATAACTTGGGACTATCTTAGCTGTCTGCAACTGTCCCTTTCTTTGTGCCATTGGAATATACCTAAAATATGTTTTTTTGTTAAGTCTTTTCCCTGATGAATAATTTCTGCCATTTAATATTTAGTACGTCTTTTTTGGGCACTCATCTATCTCTACAATCTGGCTCCACCTCCCACCCACATTCTTTTCACCAGACTTCTTATCTGTTTTTGGCCTTCAGAAAATCTGTTATTATAGTGCAGATTCTGATTTTACAACCCATGTTTCTCCTTTGCAGAGGCATGTAAGCATCGGTCTTTATGTCAACATATGCACCACCAAGAGCATAACGTTCTTCCTCATGGCTCAGATCCATTTATGTTTTTCATCGTGACACCTGAGACTCTAAAATAAATAGTGAAGGAGAGATGGAAGGATACTGGCAAGACATTTTATTTTACACATGCAATAAAATAAGGATGTGCCAGATTAAAACATAAACATTAGATGGACTGACCAAGCTTGAAATTGAGATTCATTTTCTCCGTATTATACCATGATTTAAATAAATATTAGAATTTTTCTGGGTTCTATCTCATATTGCATTTCTTCTCTTGCTGGACCACACAACATAGTTCTTAGTTTCACATGTTGCTAATATGCCAGTTACACCCAGAGCTGTGCCTCTTGTGTCTATCTCTCTGTCCTAACTCTACCTAGGTGTCTTCAAACAAACTCAAATGTTTTAAGTCATTGTAATTTTCACCAAAAGGGTTTATCCTTCCAAAATTTCTGTTAAATATTCACCTTGAAGTCTACCTTCTATAGAAGACTTACAAAAAACAGGAGACTCTAAGCAGAAGTATGAGAACAAGAATGCACCAGGCAAGGGGGAGGGCCCATTGTGGTGTTTGGGAAGGACGAGATGGTAGCTTTAGATGGTAAATAAAAATGCTAAAAGGCACAAGAGTAATGCACAATGGAATTGAAGTGGAATGGATATGTTCCAAAATATTCTAAAATAAGGTGGAAACATTTAGACCACCTCCCCCTCAAAGAATGGAGGAAAGGCAAGAATGGAGGTGGGGGGATAGAAAAAGAAGGACAGAGGCAAAATGTATTGTTGAAGATTTAAAGTGATGTATACCAATGATCAACAAATAATGCCCTAGAATCACTATTGAAATAAAATGAGCAAAATTGTCCTCCAGAAATTGCCAGCTATAATTTATGTGAAAATAAGAGGCCTACCACTGAAGCGTAGTTAAAAGTAAGGGGTTAAACTTAGAAAATACTAACCATGAGGAAGTTATGAAATATAATAATTTTAGACAAAACAGACTTTAATAATAAAAACATTTTGGCCAAGCAAAATGGCTCATGCCTGTAATCCCAGCACGTTGGGAGGCAGAAGCAGGCGGATCATGAGGTCAGGAGTTTAAGACCAGCCTGAAACCCCGTCTCTATTAAAAACACAAAAATTAACTGGGTGTGGTGGCGTGTGCCTGTAATTCCAGCTGCTGAAGAGGCTGAGGCAGGAGAATAGCTTGAACTCGGGAGAGGTTGCAGTGAGCCAAGATTGCACCATGGCACTCCAGCGTGGGCAACAGAGTGAGACTCCATCTCAAAAAAAAAAAAAAAAAAAAAAAAGCACTTTTAGGCATTTGGAAGATAAAATGTGTGATAAAAGGTTCAACTTAGCAGGAAAATATAACAGTAATCATCTTAAATGCATGGAATAAATTAATATCAAATAAGATAAAGGAAAAAATTGTATCATTACAAGGAGAAATATAAACTACACTAACACATATGGGGGTTGTAAAAGAATTCATTTGGCAGCCAAGCATTTAAGTAACATACATACACCTAAATAAGCAATCTATATAGCATAAACTACATGCTTTTAGTTTTTTTCTACCTTAAAGAAGAACTCAGGTTTTCAAGAACATATGCAATTTTCAGTTAGCCGTGGTCTTTGCATCGCATTTTTTTTAGAAATAGAATTTGAGATAAATATATTAGTGCCAGCAGTTTACTTATGAGGGGAAGGAAACACTGATAAAGAAATAGAAAGTGAGATAGGAAAGAAAAACTAAAGCACTCAATTTTACAGTAGTTATCAGCAAGAGCAAATGGAACTTGTTCTTGCTGAGAAACTGACAGTCGGCATAAAACATGCATCTGAGTTATTCCACAAAGGGACAAGGGAAATTGATAGACCAACTCCCATCAGGCATTGGTTGAGTGCTGCTCCTTGGGGATGCAAATTCTCAAACACCTCTTGTGCCATCTGGTCCATAGCACAGGTAGGTGGTGGCCGAGGCCATGGCCATCAAAAGATGCTTACAGGCCAGGAGGTGCTGGCAGTTGGAAATCAAAAGAACTGAAGTGGAAAGGAGTAGGGAATAAGGCTAAACCATCAGTAGTGTTGCTATAATAGCATTCTAACCAATATAACAAATATCAGCACATTTAAAGAATCTGCTCCGTATTGTTTGAAGTCTTGGGTACAGTGCAACTAAAGTATAATAGTAAAGACATTTTAAACCTGCATACATTTGAATTTTTAAAATAAAGTTCTAAATAATGACACATCAAAAATAAACTCAATGAAAATTTAAAGAAATACTCAGAATTGAGAGATAATGAAAATTATACATAGCAACTTAGGAGATGCAGTTATAGAAAGATTTAGGAGAAGAACATTTATACAAAAATGGCTGAAAGTTAATAAGCTAAGCAGCTACATTATAAAGTAGTAGAAGTACCATAAAATAACCTAAAAAAATGAAGGAAGAAAATAATAACCAAGAGGACAGTAGAAATTAACAAAAAAAAAATCACAGAAAGAGTCAGGAGAGCTAAATGTTGATAGGAAAACAAAAACTAGTGGAACAGATAAATAACCAGGAAGACTGAAGAAAAATAAAAGAAAAAAATTCTAAATAAACCATATTAGAACATTAACTATACATATACTATATAGAGAGCCCATATAATTGTATATATATAATGGTGTGTAAATATAATGTTTATGTCCCTAACATAGTTCCATATATATGGAAGGAATTCAGTACATTTTAAAATGTAGATGAAATAGCTGAGCTTCTTTTAATTTAACATTTGAAGTGCCTCTCAAGTCATAAACTAGTTTTTCGACACAGGTTTGTATACATAACACAACAACAACAAAACACTCCCCTTGAGAGTAAATATTCCTCTGGAGACACTGTTGACATTTTACATGACTCTACAAAAGGAAATCAGAACATTGACATTGGTGTTACACTTTTAGCTGGATTTGAGACTTTGGTCGGTTCCATCTTTACATGCAAACTTGTGTGTAGTATGCTGTGTCCAGTTCTATAGAATGCAATTATTTTTAGAAAATTTACAATTAAGTAAAATTAAGCTATATGTGGATATATTTTAAAGATGCTTATGCATATCATAAATATGTATCATAGAATATATATTTAAAAACATGACAACATAGGTGAGGAGATATGTAGTGACAAGGAGAGGTCACTTTAATGTTTTAGTTTTTAGGTGGGTGGTGAGTTCACAAATTTCATTTTAAATTTATCTTTCTAATTTACATATGTGAAATATAAATACATCAATTATTGTGTAATAAAATATTTCATTACTTGTAGAAATTTGGAGGCTGTTGTTGATCTCCCTAGGACTGTTGCAGAAGGTGTCCCCAAATGCTGACACAGAGATGAGAGAGCAAGCATTGCTCTATTGAGTGGATGAGAGGGGAAGAGAGAAAATACAGGCCTGAGTGGGGCATAGCAAGCAAAATGGCTTTTGCACACATTTATGCTCCAGCCTGGGAGCCGTGCACAGTGGATGACACTTGAATGACTAAAGATGGAAGAGACATCCAATGCGGTCACAGGGAGGGGAACCCTCCATGGGCATCTGATTGATCACTATTAAGGAGATTAAAGAAGGTTGACCTCCAAATCTTGGTTGGACATTTTTGTGCTTTGGGGAAAGTTAGGAGAAAAGATCTGAAATATTTTCTGTTAGATGACATTTATCTTTTCACTGGTACCCTCCAAAGTTCAAGGGTTGAGAGAACAACAGAAGCCAGGCTGGATGTGGATAGCAGACACAGTGCAAGATAGCTACAGGGGAGAAGGAGAACAAAAGTCATCTGAGAGAGAATGAAGATTGACTGTGGGCCCTGCTGGGATCAGATTACACAGGCATGCAGGGGAGGTTTATTACATACTTTGAGGGGAACCTGACAAGAATTGGGTATTAATTAGTCACTGATGTATATTAAATGACATATATTTGTTTCCAGGCTATGGCGATTTGGAATGCATGTAGATTGGTAGGAACAAGCATCCTACCAGGTCAGCTGGGAGAAACATTACCTTCCATGGGTATCATATGATATGCATTATGAAGACATACCCAACACCCTCTGTCTACACAGGAGTCCACTAAGCTAAGGGATATTGAAACGTAAATGTTTTGATTGAGATAAGAGGATTATTGGAGGAGCCCACTTATATACTACCCTGACTGCTCTCCATACTGTCAAGAGGGCTTTTTTAAAAGAACATCATGATCTGGAGAAAGGCAAGGATTAGGTTTGCTGAGCTCTACATTGAGAAGATGGAGAGTGAGAGATTGGGTGCTCCATACACTAAGTAGTACAGGAATTAAAAACAAAAGCCTAGAAACTATGAAGAAAGAAACTTTGGAATATGCCTTTGATTCAATGACCTTTAAAAAATACGCTGTATGCAAATTTACATCTATGTCTATATCGTCTACATCTGTTTCTAGATCTGTGTATGTATGTATGTATGTATGTATGTATGTATCTATCATCTATCTATCTATCTAGCTATCTATCTATCTATGTATCTATATCTGTTACATACCGTTATGTATTTCATTATGTATAATGAATGCTGGTGAGCAAGTATGACATAGAGAATATCCTTGATTTTAAAAGGTGCTTACAGTCCACAATGGGTGGGGGATGGGGCTGGTGACAGACAGGTAGAGGAACAATTTAATGTTCTTATTTTGTTGAAAGCTGCAAACTCTTTAAGGGCAAGAACCAAGTCTGTTCTGTTCATCAGTCTATACCAGAGACCTACTCTAGTGCCCAGCTCACTGTAAGAATAAATAAATAAATAGATAATAATAATAAATAAGGGAACTGAATCTGTCCACCACACCACGCTGTGCTGGTGGTAAGGAGAAATATGTTAAATCCTTGCAAAGGCCTAGTCAGCCCTTACCTGCCATCCCAGCCTGTAGCAACCAAGTCAAGTAGACTGTATTAAGTCCTGTCCCACAGGTTCTGTCCATGACTTCTCCTCTTTGGCTGGATACTTGAGAGTATCTAATATTCAGCACCTGACCCAGCAGGCAAACGTTCAGAAGCCAGCTCTCCCATCAGCAGTAGCACTTCACGCCCCAACCTAGGAGCCGTGCATAGTGGATGGCATTTGAATGATCAAGAATGGAAGAGAAACCTGCAATGCCATTTGTGGTGTATATGTCCTTCTTTAAAAGCAAACATGGTAATTTGTGCATTTTAAAGTATATAACATGTTGGGAGGTTTCAAAGCAAAGGGGGCAACTTGGAACACCAAGTAAATGACAAATTCATAAAATCGTTTTAAAGGAAATGCATGAATAACCGATTTTTTAAAAATCAGTAAATAGCTCTTTCCCCTTCTAATTTTAAAAGTTGGGTTATTCATTTTCCCCAAGACTTTCATTAGCCTTAGCAAATGCGTGCTGTTCAAGCCTCAATTCTTGCCATAAGTGCTATTCAGAGAACATCTGCGTGTATCGGTTCTTTCTCTGTTTCCAAGCGGAGCTGCGACACTTGCTGAAAGGGAGCTGTCACACTGTTGTGTCATTGATAGGCCCAATCAGGCTGCCTCTTTCAGATGTTGAAATCGCATGTTTTCTGTACAAAACAGATGCTTCCATCACACAGGACTAAATTATCCTAAGGGGTTGAGGGAAGGGTCTTAGGATGAGCCAAAACAGGAAGCTCTGCTGTAGGCTTCAGATGCTGCTAAATTCTGGCGTTTGTTTATGTTGAAAAGAAAACAATGAGAGAATGGGACAGATGATCAGTGGCATAAAATTCCAACCAAACTGAGGAAAAAAATGAGCTCATAGTTAGGTTTTCTGTCAAATGGCCCTGTGTGCATTAGTTAGCAGAGACTCTGGGCTGCAACTGTGATCCATTCTCTAAGGGGTCCCCAAAAATGTATCTTCCAAGGCAGAACTGACTGCAGAGGATCCCTGGAGGCTGATCTTGCCAAGTAGATACTCTGAGTTTTTAACTCTAGTCAAAGTGGCTTTGCTACGAAAAGAGTCTACTTCAGTGAAGAAAACCAGGACCTGTCAATGAAGCTTGGCATTAAGCCAGTTGTGGTTAGGGGATGTGCCCTGGCCGCAGGACTGGACTCTGGTAATGGGGCTTCTTGTCCAGATTAGGATGTCAGAATGGGCATTGTGGATTCAGTGGGTCGATGGATCCTGTCCAGTAGGGGAGTCTCCCAGCAGGTGGATTTTTGACTCTGAGATTCTTCTAATCTTGGGGATGCTATTGGTTTTGATCCTCTATCAGTCTTAAAGAAAGACCTCAGCAGGCAACTGTGGCTACAGAAGGCATGCTCAGCTTCCATGGAGATGGGACAGGTGGTCGGAGACCCAGCAATGTGTACTGATGTGTAGGGGCCCAGCAATGTGGTAAACAAGATCTAGCAAAAGGAAAAGTTAAGAAACACATTTGTAGAGCACTATAAGGAAGTCCTAGGCTACCTCATTCAATTCCTAAAATCTTTTGAAGGGTGACTATTATTATTATGCCAGATTACATATAAAATATAGAAATTTGCAGAGGTGAAGTAATTTGTCCAAAGTCATATGCCTAGTAAATGGTTAGGGAAGAAGGGAGTTTCAGGTGTGGATTACAAAGCTTCCATCTTTATGCCATGTCATACAACCAAACTGGGGTGGCGTTACCAGGTACATCTTCAATACTGAAGGGTCTTTATAACAGGCAATCTGGATATCATGGACACAGCAGCGCATCTTGGAATCCAAAAATCTTGTGAGCCTAGTTCAGATAGGCTGTGAGAACTGAAGTTCAGCCTGTGAGATCCAATAGTGATGGCAGCAAACAGCACATGAGCCCATACGCAGAAGGCAATTTTTAGCCACCTGGAATACCAGGTGAAGTCCCTGTTTAGCTGGTCCTATGCCACAAGCAGAGTTGACAGCTCAGTGCTACAATGTCTCCAGTGTGATCCAAGATGGCACTTGCATAATAACCTGGAATTTTATCCAGCCCCTTTTACTACAGCTGAATAATACAGTATTCAGCCAGGTGAGCTAACGTACATTCACACTCCTTTCAGATTGTCCTTCAGTTATAAAAATCAGCATTTGTCAGACAAATTTATTAACATCTTCCCCAAGATCAGAAGCTAATTTCTAAATGAATTCCATGACTTTTGCCTTGCAAAACAGGGAGTACTGATGTGCCAGCTCTCTCAGAAGGTGATCAGGAAGTTTGGGGAGAGAAAATAATTCAGGTAGGAAGATTCCTGAAAAATAGAACTGCAGGGTTTCTGCATGTTGCACCTCCAGCCTGTTTAATGCATGGCTGTGTGTGAAGAAGGAAGTTAATTCATTCTCATTTAGGCGTGTTGGGACATGATCTATGTACTTGTGGAGTTCTAGGAATATAAGAAAACTCCAATATTTAATTAAACTGCCTGCAAACATTGATTCATCTACTACCACCTGAATGGATTGGTCAGTGAATGTCTGCAGCTCCTCAGGAGAACTCTGGAAAACTGATAAATCAGGGGTAGAAATCTGATGTTAAAGGGTCACAGGGAGAATGGGAGTTGCTTCTTCCAGAAATGCCTTGGGGAGGAGCTGTCCTACAAACCTTTCACAAGTATGCAAACTTGGGCCAGGATAGAAATATAAGATCCAGTAGGAGGTAAGGGGAGTGTGAGAACTGTTGGATACTAAATATGTCTTTGATTCTTAGAAACAGCGGTTTTATGCAGCGATTACTTGAATTTCTCTCCTAAATGTTTGAAAGAAAAACTACTGGTTAGTTAGGATTATGCTGACTTTGAGTTAATTTTCTGAATAAGTGTTCATCCAAAAAATTTATTGAGAACATATAGTAGATGCTCAAAAATGGAAACATAAAATTGTTGGCTAGGGAAATAGCTATAGGAAATTTTGCTCTTTAGTTTTCATGCCTTTACATATAGGATATTAACTGCAGTAATCATCAATGTTCCACACAGACTCGACTTAAGTATCCATCATTATATGAATACATTTATTAAACTTGGACATTGAAAAAGAAAAATCAAAATTTGGTTGAGAATGCCTGAATGCATACTCTGAAATGAGGGTGGTATTTTTCAGTAGCATAACTTTGTGAATATTTGTTTATGATAGACTCAATGTTATGCACTTAATTTTCTCATCAGATTTTCTTTTTGTGCACTCATTTTTGGTATGACTCTTTAACCAGTGCAATCAGGGGAGTAGACCCTGTCTTGGCTTATCCTGAACCTTGATTCTCAACTTCGGGAGCTTTGACTCTCTTTACCGAAAGGGCCATTTGTCAATGTAGGTAGAGTACGGAGGTGCTGCTAAACATCTGTAATGCACAGGAAAGTCCCCCACAATAAAGAATTATGCAATCCAAAATGTCCATTGTGCCAACATTGAGAAACCCTATCCGAACCAAGATCTCCACCTTCAGCAAATAAAAATACAGGACACCTAGTTAAATTTGAATTTCAGATACACAACAAATAATATGTATATATTATATAACATACAAATAATATGTTACTATATATATATGTTCAATTGATTATGAAATGTGATGCTTAATATGTCTGAAATTTTGCATGAGATGTACTTTTTCTAAAATAATATATAGTTCATTTGAAATTCAAATTTATTTGACATCCTGAATTTTTCCTGGCAACCCTAGCTCTATGTCTTGTACAAGAATATGACCTAGTTCATGAATTCTAAGCTTTTCTGCAACAGAAAGAAATGTTATTTTGTTTGCAGTTTTTTGTGCAGTTGCATAGGTTTTGGAATAAAGCATGTCTCAATTCAGATTCCATTTCTGACCCACTGTATAATCATGGAGAGGTTATTTCTTTAAGCCTCAGTGACCTCATATATGCTATGGGAATAATCATGACAACCTCATAGGTTTATTGCGAGATGGAAATAAAATAATGTATATAAAATGACTAGTATTCATAAAGGATAAATATGATTTTTATTATTGATTTATTATTTTCCTCAGTAATACCTTGAAATTCTCTGTCAGCCCAAGTTTTATCAGGATAATTTTGCTTTGTAATATATTCAGTGGGATTATTGCAGCTTGCTTTACTAGATAACCCAAGAATGAGTTGAATTTTATCTTTTCTTTTAATGTTTGATGAAGTAAAACACACAATGACCAAGTGAGCAAATTTCGATTATAGTCTTCGTCATTTTTATTTACCAAGTGAACATACACATAGGTATCATTTAGCTCAGAATGCAGAATGTTGTCTGCCCCCAGAGACTCTACTGTGACTTCTTCTATTCATTACATCTCTAAAGATAATTAGTATCTTCATGTCCATCACTATATATTAGGGTTTTTTTAAATTTATGATGAATGGAATTACGTGATAAGTACTCTTTTGTGTCTGGATTTTCTTTCTTTTTTAAAAAATATATGTTTTTGGATTTTCTGGCAAGATGACTGAATAGAAACAGCTCCGGTATGCAGGTCCCAGCTAGAGGGATGCAGAAGATGGGTTATCTCTGCATTTCCAACTGAGGTACCTGGTTAATCTCATTGGAACTGGGTAGACAGTGGGTGCAGCCCAAGGAGGGCAAGCCTAAGCAGGGTGGTTTCTCACCTGACCCAGGAAGTACAAGGGGCTGGAGAACTCCCTCTTCTAGCTAAGAGAAGCCATTAGGGACTTTTCCCCTTACTCTGGCACTCTGGTTGAGATATTGTGCTTTTCCCACGGTCTTCGCAATCCTCAGACCAGGAGATTCTCTCTGGTGCCTACAACACCAGTGCCTGGGTTTCCAGTACAAAACTGGGCAGCCATTTGGGAAGATACCAAGCTGGCTGCAACGGTTGTTTTTTTTTTTTTTAAAATAACCCAGTGGTGCCTGGAAAGCCCGTGAGACAGAACCGCTCATTCCTCAGAAAAAGGGGGCTGAAGCCAGGGAGCCAAGTGGTCTGGCTCAGCGGATCCCACCCCCATGCAGACCAGCAAGCTAAGATCCACTGGCTTGAAATTCTTGCAGACAGCACAGCAGTTTGAGGTCTACCTGGAACATTCCAGCTTGGTGGGGGGAGGGGCGTCCACCATTGCTGAGGCTTGGGTAGGCGGTTTTAACCTTGTCTGTGTAAACAAAGTCACCAGGAAGTTTATACAGTGACTGGGCGGAGCCCACGGCAGCTCAGCAAGGCCACTGCAGGCAGGCTGTGTCACTAGGCTCCCTCCTTGCTGGGCAGGACATCTCTGAAAAAAGGCAGCAGCCCATCAGGGATTTAGAAATAAAGCCCCCACCTTCCTGGGACAGAGCACTTGGGAAAAGGGACAGTTGTGGGTACAGCTTCAGCACACTTAAATGTCCCTGCCACATAGCTCTGAAGGGAGCAGTGCATCTCCCAGCACAATGCTCGAGCTCTGATAAGGGAAAGACTGCCTCCTCAAGTTGCTCCCTGACCCCCATGTATCCTGACAGGGAGACACCTCCTAGCAGGGGATAACAGACACCTCATAGAGGAGAGCTCTGGCTGGCATCTGATGGATATCCTTCTGGGACAAAGCTACCAGAGGAAGGAACAGGCAACAATCTTTGCTGTCCTGCAGCCCTCCACTGGTGATTCCCAGGCAAGCAGGGTCTGGAGCAAACTTCCAGCAAACTCCAGCAGACCTGCAGCAGAAGGGCCTGACAGTTAGAAGAAAAACTAACAAACAGGAAGAAGTAGTTTAACATTAACAGAAACGACATCCACTCAGAGACCCCATCCAACAAGAAAAGCTAACTATCCTAAATATATATGCACCCAATACAGGAACACCCAGATATATACAGCAAGTTCTTAGAGAACTACGAAGAGACTTAGAATCCTTCACAATACTAGTGGGAGACTTTAACTCCCCACTGCCAATATTAGACAGATCAACAAGACAGAAAATTAACAAGGATATCCAGGACTTGAACTCAGATCTGGACCAAGCGGACCTAATAAACTACAGAACTCTCCACCTCAAATCCACAGAATATACATTCTTCTCAGCACCACATGGCACTTATTCTAAAATAGACCACATAATTGATAATAAAACGCTCCTCAGCAAATGCAAAAGAATGGAAATCATAACAGTCTCTCACCCCACAGTGCAATCAAATTAGAACCCAGGATTAAGAAACTCACTCAAAACCACACAACTACATGGAAACTGAACAACTTGCTCTTGAATGACTACTGGATAAATATTGAAATGAAGGCGGAAATAAAGATGTTCTTTGAAACCAATCAGAACAAAGACACAACATATCAGAATCTCTGTGACATGTTTAAAGCAGTGTGTAGAGGGAAATTTATAGCACTAAATGCCCACAAGAGAAATGAGAAAAGATCTGAAATTGACACCCTAACATCACAATTAAAAGAGCTAGAGGAGCAAGATCAAACAAATTCAAAAGTTAGCAGAAAACAAGAAATAACTAAGATCAAAGCAGAACTGAAGGAGATAGAGACATGAATAACCCTGCAAAAAATCAATGAATCCAGGAACTTGTTTTTTGAAAAGATCAACAAAAAAAATTGACCACTAGCCAGACTAATAAAGAAGAAAAGAGAGAAGAATCAAATAGATGCAATAGAAAAGAATAAAGGTGATAGCACCACCAATCCAACAGAAATACAAATTACCATCAGAGAACACCATAAACACCTCTATGCAAACAAACCACGAAATTTAGAAGAAATAGATAAATTCCTGGACACTTACATACTCCAAGACTAAACCAGAAAGAGGTGGAATCCCTGAATAGACCAAGGAGAAGGTCAGAAATTGAGGCAACAGTTAATAGCCTGCCAACTAAAAAAATTCCAGGACCAGATGGCTTTACAGCTGAATTCTACCAGAGGTACAAAGAGGAGCTGGTACCATTCCTTCTGAAACGATTCCAAACAACACAATAAGAGGGAATCCTCCCTAACTCGTTGTATGAGACAAACCTCATCCTGACACCAAAACCTGGCAGAGACACAACTAAAAAATAAAATTTCAGGCCAATGTCCTTGATGAACATTGATGTGAAAATCCTTAATAAAATACTGGCAAGCTGAATCCAACAACACATCAAAAAGCTTATCTGTCACCATCAAATAGGCTTAATCCCTAGGATGCAAACCTGATTCAACATCCACAAATCTATAAATGTAATCCATCACATAAACAGAACCAAAACCAAAAACCACATGATTATCTCAATAGATGCAGAGAAGGCCTTTGACAAAATTCAACAGCCCTTTATGCTAAAAACTCTCAATAAACTGGGTATCGATGGAACAGATCTCAAAATAATAAGAGCTATTTATGACAAACCCACAGCCAATATCATACTGAATGGGCAAAACCCGGAAGCATTCCCTTTGAAAACTCACCACTCCTATTCAACATAGCATTGGAAGTTCTGACCAGGGTAATCAGGCAAGAAAAAACATAAAGTATATTCAATTAGGAAAAAAGGAAGTCAAATTGTCTCTATTTGCAGACGACATGATTGTATATTTAGAAGACTCCATCGTCTCAGTCCAAAATCTCCTGAAGCTGCTAAGCAACTTCAGCAGTCTCAGGATTCAAAATCAATGTGCAAAAATCAAAAGCATTGCAATACACCAATAATAGACAGAGAGCCAAATCGTGGGTGAACTCCCATTCACAACTGCTACAAATATAATAAAATACCTAGGAATACAACTAACAAGGGATGTGAAGGACCTCTTCAAGGAGAACTACAAACCACTGCTCAAGGAATTAAGAGAAAACACAGATGAAAAAAATATTCCATGCTCATGGTTTGGGGAAATCAGTATCATGAAAATGGCAATACTTGCCAACGTAATTTAGAGATTCAATGATAACCCCATCAAGCTACCATTGACTTTCTTCAGAGAATTGGAATAAACCACCTTAAACTTCATATGGAACCAAAAAAGAGCCTGCATAGCCAAGACAATCAAAACAAAACAAAACAAAACAAAACAAAACAAAACAAAACAAAACAACAACAACAAAAAAACAAAGCCGAAGGCATTACACTACCTGACTTCAAACTCTACTACAAGGCTACAGTAATCAAAACAGCATGAAACTGGATCCCTTCCTTGCACCTTATACAATAATTAACTCAAGATGGACTAAAGATTTAAGCATAAGTACTAACACTATAAAAACCCTAGCAGAAAACCAAGGCAATATCATTCAGGACATAGGCATGGGCAAGGACTTCACGACGAACACACCAAAAGCAGTAGCAACAAAAGCCAAAATAGACCAATGGGATCTAATTAAATTTAAGAGCTTCTGCACAGCAAAAGAAACTATCATTAAAGTGAACCAGCAACCTACAGAATGGGGAACAGTTTTTGCATTCTACCCATCTGATAAAGGGCTAATAACCAAAATCTACAAAGAACTTAAACAAATTTACAAGAAAAAAACACAATCCCATCAAAAAGTGGGCAAAGGATATGAACAGACACTTCTCAAAACAAGACATTTATGCAGCCAACAAACATATGAAAAAAAGCTCATCATCACTGGTCATTAGAGAAATGCAAATCAAAACCACATTGAGATACCATCTCACGTCAGTTAGAATGGTGATCATTAAAGAATCAGGAGACAACAGATGCTGGAGAGGATGTGGAGAAATAGGAACGCTTTTACATTGTTGGTGGGAGTGTAAATTAGTTCAATCATTGTGGAAGATAGTGTGGTGATTCCTCAAGGATCTAGATATAGAAAGACCATTTAACCCAGCAATCCCTTCACTGGGTATATACCCAAAGGATTATAAATTGTTCTAGTATAAAGACACATGCACGCGTATGTTTATTGTGGCACTGTTCACAATAGCAAAGACCTGGAACCAACACAAATGCCCATCAGTGATAGACTGGATAAAGAAAATGTGGTACATATATACCATGAAATACTATGCAGTCATGAAAAAGGATGAGTTCATGTTCTTTGCAGGGACATGGATGAAGCTGGAAACCATCATTCTCGGCACACTAACACATGAACAGACAACCAAACACCACATGTTCTCACTCATAAACGGAAGTTGAACAATGAGAACACATGGACACAGGGAGAGGAATATCACACACCAGTGCCTGTCAGGTGGTGAGGGGTTAGGGGCAGGATAGCATTAGGAGAAATACCTGATGTAGATGACGGGTTAATGGGTGCAGCAAACCACCATAGCACTTGTATACCTATGTAACAAACCTGCACGTTCTGCACATGTATCCCAGATCTGAAAGTATATTAAAAAAATCATTTTAATTATTTTATTTTTATTTCTTTTTTGAACCATGGAATATTTAATAGTGTATTGCTTTATTTCCAAAGATCTGAGATTTCTTTAAGTTATTATTTTGTGAATTATTCACACCTTAATCATTTTAAACATTTATAACATGTTTTGACAATATTTTAATTTCTACATAATCAGATTGACACGTTATTTTTTTAGACTTTTGTTATGGTTTAGCATTTAATCAATTTTAGTACACATTCACATTGAAAAAAATAGTCTTCTCTTGATCTGTGTTCAAGTTTTATATGTGTGTGGGCTGGGTGTGGTGGCATACGTTTGTAATCCCAGGAATTTCTCCTAAATTGAGGTAGGAAGGTTGCTTGAGCCCGGAAGTTTGAGACAAGCCTGGGCAACATGGCAAGACTGCATCTCTACAAAAAATACAAAAATTAACCAGCCATGGAGGTGTGCACCTGGGGCCCCACCAGCTATTGGGAAGGCTGAAACGGGAGGATTGCTTGCGCCCAGGAGGTCGACACTGCAGTGAGCCATGGCCATGCCACTGGATCCTAACCTGGGTGACAGTGAGACTCTCTCTCAACGAAAAGATTTTATGTGTGTTAATTATATCAGTGTATTAATTGTATTGTTCTAATATTTTATATTCTTTCTGATTTACTTATGTTGCTCTGTAATTTACTGAGAATGTTACTTAAATATAAAATTATAATTATAGATTTGTCTATTATTTTACAATTTTTTCCCTCAGTTTTCCCAAGTTTACCTTAGTTTTATTAGTAAGTAGAAAAAGTTTAAGCCTTAAAAAGTATGTAATTGGAGACAAATATATTTTCCAAGACATTTTTCTGTTTCTCTACACAAGTTTAATAATAACATCCATTCCTGTCTTCCTATGGTGCATAACACTGTTAATTATAAACAAGTGTGGGGAGCCCTGATAAACCACCAAAAGATATTCTAGGACTACCCTTGACATAATTTTTGACACTTAATGTCAAAATATGACTAAGTTAATAGGTATATAATTTTTGTCTCCCCTTAAATAGAACAAGAAAAAGCAGAAACATTTGAATGTTTAGGCAGATAAATACAACTACTACAATCTTTATTATACCAACCTGTTAGAACATATTTCAATTATAAATGCCACAGAGAGGTTTCAAAGTCTAAATGTTCAATTAAGGCAACTAGTTTCTATTGGATTACTATTTGCATAATCTATCTTTGTCTTTTATTTTACTTTCAAGCTACTTAAGTTATTGAATTTAAGTGAATTTCTTATAAACAGCGTATCATTGAATTCTGTTTGTTTATACACTCTGAAAATCTTGTTACTCAGTGTAACGCCTGTGTGACCTAGCTGAATTTCTACCGGACCTTAGCTCTGCCTTGCTTTAGGAGACAGGATGCCTGAGGTCAGAAGTTCCTGTTGGTGACCAAACTAGTTAAGACTAATGGGATTCAAGTTCCAGCTCACTTGACCTTTGAAGAACCTCTAACTTCATTATAATTTAATTTCCATGCTAAATGACACTCCCCCCAGTGCCATGACAATTTATAATCACCATTACAATGACTGGAAGAAACTATGAAAGGATAAAAAGTAGGCTACAACTCCAGCTCCAAGGAATTCTCCACCAATTCCCAGAAAAGACAAGAATATTCCTCCCCTTATTTTTAATGCCCAAACCCTTCATTAAAGATGCCCCGTATCTGTGACTTTCTGCCTCTCATGAACTGAGAAGTTAATTTGTGAGCCAAGCTCCTGCTTCTCAAGTCCATGGCCATTGAATAAAGCCTGCACTGCTTGATGCTCACTTTGGTGACATGCACTGACTTTGCAGCACTGAAAAGACCCCATTTTAAAATCAGTAATGCTGTGACTTCTAATGGATTAAGTTTGCCATTTTATTATTTGTTGCTGTTTGTTTGATTTGCTTTTTGTTCATCCATTTCAAGTGGGTTACTTGAACACTTTTAAGAATTCTGTCTTTATTTACAGTGTTTGAGAATACAACTCCTTGTACAGTTTAATGTAGGTTTCACAGTATACCTAACACGTGACTTGTTAGTCTATCAGTATCAATGTTGAGTCCTCTGAAAGCTGATTTCCACTTAGGTTTGTTTACATTCCTCATTTTTAAATATCACTATCTGGAGAACAATATGATATAATTTTTATTTCACTAATCAAATATGGTTTATAGAATTCATAAAGAAAAGGAAAATATATTATTATGTATCTATATTGCATGTCCAGTTTTTTCATCCTTTCTGCCAAGATTTTCCTTTATTTCCTTTCTGTTTGAAGATTCTTTTAGCCAGGCTTTAAGAGTAGGTCTGCTAGTGACATAACCTTTTAGTTTTCTTTTGTCCAAGACTGTCCCTCTTTCATCTTCTTACCTTAAGAATAAGGTAAGAAGTTATAGAATCTGTGATTCTGTTTTTTTTTTTTTTTTTATAT